>PVIH01013021.1:0-60575 GCA_004025045.1 Sigmodon hispidus | reverse complement strand
TTTTTTTTTTTTTTTTTTTTTTTTTTTTTTTTTTTTTTTTTTTTTTTTTTTTTTTTTTTTTTTTTTTTTTTTTTTTTTTTTTTTGTTTTTTTTTTTTTTTTTTTTTTTTTTTTTTTTTTTTTTTTTTTTTTTTTTTTTTTTTTTTTTTTTTTTTTTTTTTTTTTTTTTTTTTTTTTTTTTTTTTTTTTTTTTTTTTTTTGGTGGCAGCTTGTATGTATTTCCTTTCTCTGGGCTTTGCTTCTATGGGATTATTTATTATTTGCAATTTTATGAGTGTATCTGGGATTCTTAGGTTGGAGTTTTCCCTCTAATGCTTTCTGTAGGGCAGAATTTCTGAATAGGAATTGTTTCAGTCTAACTTTGTTATGAAATATCTTGTTTACTCCATTTATGGTGATTGATAGTTTTGCTGTGTATAGATTTCTAGGTTGGTAGCTATGCTCTTTTAGTGTCTGTATAACTTCTGACCAAGACCTTCATACTTTCATTGTTTCCATTAAATAATCAGGAGTTATTGTGATGACTCTGCCTTTATAGATAAGTTGGCCCTTTTCTTTTGCAGCTCTTAAAAGTCTTTTGTTGTTGTTGTTGTTCTGTATGTTTTATTGCTCGATTATTACGTGGCAAGTAGACTTTTCTGCTGTGTCAAATGTATTTGGTGTTCTATAAGGATTTTGTATTTTTTGTACGCATTTCCTTCTTTAGTTGGGAAAGTTTTCTTCTATAATTTTATTGAATAAATTATCTGTGCCTTTGAGCTGGTAGTCTTTTCTTTCTTCTATTCCTATTATTCTCAGGTTAGGTCTTTTTATAGTGTCCCAAATTATCTAAACATTTTGTGTTATGTGTTTTTTGGTTTAGTGTTTTCTTTGACTGATGTGTCTATTCCTGCTACTTACTCTTCCACTCCAGTGGTTTTCTCTTCCATCTCTTATCTGTAGTTTCTTCAGATTTTCTCTTTCCATCTTTGTCTCATTCTGTTCTGTGCATTTTTTATTGCTTCTATTTCAATTATTAGTTCCTAGAATGTTTCTTTCATTTTTTGGTTTACCTTTTTATGGTTCATTCAAGGCTTTGTTCATTTCTTCCAATTTTTTGTTCGTATTTTCTTCTGTTTGTTTAAGTTAATTTTTTATATCCTTTTGATGGCTTCAATAATCTTCATAAAGCTATTTTTGCTATTGTCTCCTTTTGTTTCCTCTTCTTTGCTGTGTTCTGGTCTTGTAGCTGTGGAACCACCTGTTTCTTCTGGTGTTGCCTTGTTGTTCTTTATAGTGATATATGAATTTTTGTACTGGTGCCTGCCCATGGCTTCAGTAGTTCATGATTAGTCAGCCCCTACTCAGTTGTGGAAATAGGGCTTGTGTATCTCCTGTCTCCTCTGAACAAATGGTCTGCTTCATCTCTGACTATGCTCTGGATAGTGGCCTGAATTTCAAAGCCTCAGTCCTTCTCTTGTGACACAGTTCGCCCTGGAGGCAGGGCCTAGACATGCAAGGTCCCCTCTTTTAGGTGTTGCTGGAGGAGCCCCTCACAGCTAAAGCCTAATGCCTGTCTGCTGGGGAGAGTCTGAGATCAGATCCTAGTATTTGACCCCAGTCCCAGTGAGGGACTCTCAGGATGGGTGGTCCAGGTGCCAAATCTGTTCACCTTTGACTCTGCTCTGGATGGTGGTCTGAATTTCAAAGGCCACCAAACTCTTGTTATGTGGCCACAATCACCCTGACACAAAGCCCATTCAAACATGCAAGTAAGAAAGAGAATTACAGACCAATCTCCTTCATGAACATTGATAGGGTTTAAACAATGTTTACCACCCATCTCTGGCAAGTTTCTCAATTTATGTAGCTACCAAGTAGCATGCTGCTGGTTGATCTTAAACATCCTATAAGTGTTTAGTTGTAGTACTTCTTACACATGTCACCCATTTTTGCTTCTAGCACTGAGCCAGATAGCCATCTCTTAAAGGAGCCTTGCTTATGCTCACTATCAAGAAACAGAGTATACTAGAGATGAGGCAACTACCAAAAACCTATGATTGACTTTGTTCTTGTGTGTTTAGAATCCATTTTGAAGCTTAGTCAGGCTTTATGTGGAAATTTTAGTCACATGCTGGAACACAAATATGTAAGCAATGTTTATCCATCCCAGGTGCTATTTCCAAATTACCTCTTAGAGGTTTAATATTGCTTATAAATGATAAGGCAATAGCTCAGGCTTGTTTCTTGCTAACTTTTACACTTTAAGTAACCCATTTCTATTAATTAATGTATTTCCATGTGGTTTGTGATTTATCTGTCTAGCATGTTTTGCATCCTGAGTGCCTGGCTGACATCTCTTCTGTTACAACTCTCCTCCCATTATTTTCAGTAGATTTTCCTGCCTAATTTTCTGTCCAGCTATCAGGATGCCAATCTTTTATAAACCAATCTGAGTACTACATTTTCATAGTTTATAAAAGGATTATTTCACAGCATTAAATAGAGAATTCTCTATTATATTTTTAAATATTAGACAAATACTTAAAAAGTTCAATGCATATCTAGTAAGGAAATGGAAATCAAAAGAACATTGAGATTCCTTCTACCTTCCATCTATCTGAATGTCTAAGGACAATAGCACAAGTGACAGAGCATGGGAAAGACTCATCCATTGCTGGTGAAAGTGAAAACATACAGCCACTATAGACAGGGACCAGAAACCTGTGTGTCCAGTGGACATGACTGCAGCTCCAGCTCAAAAAGCAGTGGGCCATTTCAAAAAGGCACACTTCCCTGGTGCCTCCTTTAGGACTCCTGCTCAGCTTTCCCAGACACAGTGTTCACTAACCACCCTGTTGTATGAAACCACCATACTCTGCTATGATCCAGAAAGCAAGACATTGAACATAGCTGCAACACCTCCTGGCCAAAAGTCACCATTACATCTGATTAAAGTAACTGAATATCTAGCCAGAATGTCTCATGCTGCTCCAGGTACTTAGAACCTTATAAATTTCTTGACAGCCATGACTGAGGCTTTCGTGCATGACTATATTTCCTATGCATTCAGACTCTCTGCTTTGCTACTTTTTGGCTTGATTCTATATCTTATATTTCAAATTATATAACCTGATACCTATTTTTAAAATGACATAATTAGCATAAAGGAAGATTTGAAATCTAGGGATTAGCAATTGCTCTCTAAGATGTGTGACATGCAAGCAACAATCAATAAAGTAGTAGACAAAGTTAGTTTCCTGGAAATTGATTATGACAAACTTTCAGACAGGACTTCTTCTTCTGATGTGAGGTCTAAGAACATACAAGAGAAGTGAAAACTTTACATTGATGATTAGATTAAAAACATTTTAATCATGTACATAAAGAGGATAGGAGAATTTTTTGATTCTATGAAATATTAGAAAGATTGTCTGTGCAGGACAATCAGACCCTAGAAAAAACAGTGGCCTCCAAATTTCAGGAATGGGATGACCATATAGCAATATTTGAAAAGGCCTTTGAGACACTATCTACATGGAACAATTCAGAACCTCCTCCTATGAAATATTATGGTAGAGAAGATGTTCTATTTAAGGGGGTCACCATGAAAGGATTACCCCTTCTCCACTGTATTGTTTCCAGTTACATTTCAGCCAAAGAAAGTACATAGGAAGACCACAGAATTTATAGAGTATAATTATAGGCCAATCCATATGAGAGATATAAAGACTATCAAGAAAGCAATCTTGTTACATGGATACATTCATCTTATGTCAAGTAGTTTCTAAATTCATGGTCCACAAAAAATGGATACTTCCTAAAGACTGGATTCAATTAACCACAATGGTATTGGACTATAGCAAACACTTGTAATGGAGGAATTGGCTTAGGGAAGAGGCTATGGCCTTAGAAATTCAGGGACAAGTTAGGAGCTTTACCATTTCTCAAGAACAAATCCTTGGTGAAGGCCCATTTGCTGATGTGAAGGTTCAGACTACTTATGATGAACATATATTATTGCTGTGACATACTGATGCCTTGAATGCTTAGGAAAATATTTTGGACCCAGAACAGTAAATTGAGTCATATACCAAGGTCAAGCCAGGCTTTAAGGAACCTTATACTGACTTTCTATAGAGGCTAACACAGTCTATTCATAGAGCAGTGTCTGATCCAAGAGTTAGGAAACAATTATTACTTTCTTTAGCCTTTGACCATGCTAATATGGAATGTAAGAGAATGCTCATGCTACCAAAAACCAGATCTGTATCCAAAGAGGAATGGATTCAGTATGCAATCAATGCTGAATTTCTCCATTGTGATGAAGAGAATTGGCTAGGTCAAGCTATTGCCAAAGTTAGGGTAAAGAATCAAGGCATCACCTGTTTTTAATTGTGTTAAGCCAAGCTATCTAAAGAGCAATTGTTTGCAAGGTACTTATGAGAGTACTGCCCATTCTAGAAATGATTCAAACAAAAGGCAGGGTTGTACAGGAGATGGGGCAAAGGCCAACACTGGACAAATGATTGTAGATCCACAAGAGACAATGAAGGCAACACTTTACCATTAGGAAACACATCTTGTGACTTCTCCCAGGAAGTCCCCAGAAATCATATCTCAAAGCCAAGGAAGGTTTAGTCATATCTGCTCACATTGGAGGCATAGCCTCCTCATGCTGAGTAGACAATCCAAGGACTAAAATACAGAACCATACAGCATTGGATAATAAAACAACTTTAAGGGATAAACTGACAGTTCCAAGTACATGAATGAAATGCATATTTTTGCAGACTTCCATAAACTAGCAAAGGCCAAAATTGAAAATAAGGATAGATAATATTTATATCCAAGGCTTAGTCATCATGGGATCCAATGTTTCGATTTTAACACCATAATTATGGCATCCAAATTAGCCCCTAAAGGAGATAAATGTTCAATTTCTAGGTATTAGGGCAATATTTTCAGTAAAACAAAGTGTAAGATGACTTGAATGCATAGAACCTGCAGAATAGAAAGGAAGATTGAAGCCGTATATGGCTAACATAGCAGTGAATTTATGGAGTTGTGAGCTTCTACAAAAATGGAATACCCAGATTAAGATCCCCATGTGCTCAGATTTCCACCAGAGACTCAATTATGTCCCTGAAGACAATATTTTGAGATGTTATTCAAAACAAGTATCAGTCATTCAAGTTACACAAAAGCACACCTAAATAGCTATTGAACCCACAAAGGCTCTCAGAGCATTATTTTTGAAATGGTTGACAGAAATGCCTATTTGGGTTCAGCAATGGCCTTTGACAAAGGAAAAACTGCTAGCTCTAGAACAGCTGGTACAGGAGCATTTATAAGCTAAGCATATTGAAGAATCAACCAGCCCATGGAATTCTCCTGTATTTGTGGTCAAGAAGAAATCTAGAAAATGGGGAATGGTGACAAATTTAAGAGCAATTAACAAGGTGATTCAGCCCATACAATCTGGTATTCACCTGCCTTTCCTGCTACCTAAGGGGTGGCCTATTATAGCTATTGATTTGAAGAACTTTTTTTTATTACCATACTTTTACAAGAAAAAGACAAAGAAAATTCACATTTATAGTATTCACATTTAATAATACAGGCCCTGTAAGGAGGCACCCATAAAGGGTCATTTCACAAGGGATGTTGAATAGTCCCACTCTATGCCAATATTTTGTACAACAGCCACTAGAAATGATACATGAACAATTCCCACAATCTATCATCTACCACTACATGAATGATATCTTTTTAGCCAACTTGAACAGAATTGAAGAAGATATTGTCTAATTGGAGACTTCAAATTTTCCCTGAAAACAATACAAAGAGGGGATTATATCAATTATTTAGGATTAAAATAGGCCTACAAAAAATTAGACCCCAGAAGATGTAACTTAGGAGAGACAGACTGAGGACTCTTAATGATTTCCAAAAACTGCTATGAGATATTGCTCATATACAACTTGTTATTGGTATTAAAAACTATGAACTGGTTAACTTGTTCAAAACCTTAGATAAGGACTTAAATAGTCCCAGGAAATTCTCTGATGAAACTGAGAATTAGCCTTGGTGGAAAAGAAGTTACAAGAAGCACACATGAACTGCATAGATCCCGACCTTGATTGCAATTTGGTTATTTTACCTTCTAAGCATTTCCCTACAGAAGTCATAATGCAAAAAGTAATTATTATACTAGAATGGATATTTCTGCCACATAGGCTGCGCAAAAAATTAAAAACATATATCAAAAAGATTTATGATTTGATTTTTAAAGAAAAATTTATACTTCATCAGTTGACTGGAAAGGATCCAGCAGATATTATTATACATTTGATTAATGAAGAAATGGATTGAATATGGGCAGACAGTGAACCTTAGCAAAAGTCCTGTAGTAATTTCCTGGGAGAGGTTAATAACAAATATCCTTGAAGCAAAAGAATTCAGTCTATAAAGGAAACTAGTTGAAATTTTCCTCATGTGGTATATGATAAATCTATTTTTGGATCTCCTACATTTTATACTGATGCAAACAGATTAAAAAAAAAGCTGATTACAAATCAAAAAAATTAAGTAAAGTTCCCCAAATCCCTTATAATTCTGTTCAAAAGTCAGAACTATATGCCATTATCACAGTGTTATTGGATTTTACAGAACCTCTTAACCTAGTAACTGACTCTCAATATGCAGAAAGAGTTGTCTTGCACATTAAGACCACTGATTTCATTTTTGATGATACAGAATTAACCTCAGTATTTAAACAACTACAGAATATCATAAGAAATAGAATTCATCCTATATATATAACATATATTAGGTCTCATACAAGCCTTCCACACCCTTTAATGCAGGGTAATGATGACTTTGACCAATTTTCATTAGGAAACATACTGGAAGCCTCAGAATTTCACAAGAGACATCATGCCAATAGCAGGCCATGGCAAATATGTGTGTGTGTGTATACATTACATATACTTACATATACACACATATATAGTATATATGTGTATGTACACACACAAACACACACACACACACACACACACATGTATATATATATATATATGAGGCACTACCCAGATCTGGATTGCTGCAGTACTTCAACACCTTTCTGGGATAGCCATAAAAACCCCAGTGGAGAAAAATCTTCACAGTGAGCAGAACATTGTATTTTTGGGGAGAGGCAGTAAGAAATAATGGCCAGATTGGCCACTGAATCATGGCTGATTTGCCAGGGACTTTTACAGAGCATGATTAGAAACTTCTGGGGAGCGGCTTCCGGGACCAGGTGCTGTCTGCAGAGTCCCAGCGCACTCTGTAGCAGGGGCAGATAAAGTCTGCCTGTCACCATACCCACAGCTCCTGCTGAGGGTTTTGCATGGCTACCCACCTCCGCCTTGAAATGAGTGAACAGACAACTACAGGGGTCCCTGAAGGACAGACTCAGACATCCACCCAGAAGTGAGGAGGGGTCACCAGGCCCAAGCACAATATCCCAGCCAGGGAGGCAGAGTTGAGCTCCCATCGGTTCTGGATCTGCTTCCGGGACTGGTTGTTGTCTGCAGAGTAAGTCCCAGCGAACTCTGTAACAGGTGCAGATAGTCTTCCTGTCACCATACCCACAGCTGCTACTGAGGGAATTTGCAAGGCTACTCACCTCGACCTTGAACTGAGTGAACAGATAACTTCTGGGGTCTCAGAAAGGCAGTATCAGACCCTGCCCAGAGAGGTGACAGGAGGCACACAAGCCCGAGTGCCACAACTGACCAGGAGCCATCTAATTGTGAAGCACTGAAGCCATGGGCAAATGTCAGTGCAAAAAATTACATAATAGTACAAAGAACAACATGGTAACTCCAGAAGAGAATGGCGATCTTACAAATACAAGACCTGAACTGAGCAATGAAGAGGAAACAGAAGGAAGCAACACCAAAAATTCTTTTTTGATGATCATTGAAGCTCTCAAAGAAGATATAAAAACTACTGTTAAAGAAATAGAAGAAAATACAAACAAAAAATTGGAAGAGATGAACAAATCTATGAAAGAAACATGACAGGAATTAAAAGCTGAAATAAAAGCTGAAATGGAATCAATAAAAAAGGCACAAAATGAGGCAAAGATAGAAATAGAAAAATCTGAAGTAAAAAGCTGGAACCACAGATACAAGCATAACAAAGAGAGTTCAAGAGATGGAAGATAGAATCTCTGAAGTGGAAGACTCAGTAGCTCAAATAGATATATCAGTCAAAGAAAATAGTAAAACTAAAAAAGCCATAACTCAAAATGTTCAGGAAATCAGGGACATCATGAAAAGACCTAATTTGAGAATAATAGGAATAGAAGAAGGAGAAGAATACCAGCTCAAAGGCACAGATAATGTTTTCAATAATATCATAGAAGAAAACTTCCCTAACCTGGAGAAGGAAATGCCTATAAAGATACAAGAAGCTTACAGAACACCAAATAAACATAATCCCCCAAAAAGTCAGTGTGCCACATTATAATCAAGACACAAAACATACAGAACAAAGAAAAAATTTTAAGAGCTGCAAAAGAAAAGGGCCAACTCACATATAAAGGCAGACCCACCAGAATAATGCCTGACTATTCAATAGAAACGATGAAAGCTAGAAGGGCTTGGTCAGAAGTTATACAGACGCAAAAACAGCATGGCTGCCAAACTAGAATACTATACCCTGCAAAATTATCAATCACCATAGATGGAGTAAACAAGGTATTTCAGGACAAAGTCAGACTGAAAGAATATCTAGCTACCAATCCAGCACTACAGAGAGTATTAGAGGGAAAACTCCAACCTAAGGACCCCAGATACACCCACAAAATCACAAACAATCAATAATTGCACAGAAGAATACCATAGAGAAAGGAAATAAAAACAACTTGCCACCAAAAATGGCAGAAAATATGAATCAATGGTCACTAATTTCCCTTAATATCAATGGTCTCAACTCTCCTATAAAACGTCACACACTAACAAGATGGATACAACCACAGAAGTCATCCTTCTGTTGCCTACAAGAAACACACCTCAACTGCAAAGACAGACACAGGCTTAGAATAAAGGGTTGGGAAAAGATTTTCCAGTCAAACGGTCCTAAGAAACAAGCAGGGGTTGCAATCCTAATATCTAACAAAGTAGACTTCAAGCTAAAAGAAATTAAAAGGGACCAAGATGGTCTCTACTTATTCATCACAGGAAAAATTGGTCAAGAGGAGATTTCAATCTTAAATATTTATGCCCCTAATATAAGGGCACCTACTTATGTAAAAGAAACACTGCTAAAGCTTGAATCCCACATCAATTCTTACACCGTAATAGTGGGAGACTTCAATACCCCACTTTCAACCCTGGATAGATCAACCAGACAGAGCCTCAACAGAGAAATAAGGAGTCTAAATGAGGTTATGATGCAAATGGATTTCATAGATATCTACAGAACCTTCCACCCAAAGGCAAAGGAATATACATATTTCTCAGCTCCTTATGAAACTTTCTCCAAAATTGACCACATAATTGGTCATAAAGCAAATATCAACAAATACAAAAAATATGGAAATAATCCCTTGTAGCATATCAGACCACCAGGGCCTACATAAAGTTAGAGTTGAACAACATCAAAACCCAAAGAAAGGAAACAAATTCATGGAAACTAAACATCACTAATCTGACCCATCTCTGGGTCAAGGAAGAAATTAAGAAAGAAATCAAAGTCTTCCTAGAATTCAAAAAATTGAATCCACAAAGTATCCAAGCTTGTGGGACACAATGAAAGCAGTCTTAAGAGGAAAATTCATAATGCTAGATGCCTATATGAAAAACCTAGAGAAATCCCACACTAGAGACCTAACAGCTCAGCTGAAAGCCTTAGAACAATTAGAAGCAAACTCACATAGAAGGAGGAGGTGGCAGGAAATAATCAAAATTAGAGCTGAAATCAATACAATTGAAACAAAAAGAACAATACAAAGAATCAACGAATCTAAGAGTTGGTTCTTTGAGAAAGTTAACAAGATAGATAAGCTGTTTCCAAACTAATCAAAAAACAGAGAATGTTCAAATCAACAAAATCAGAAAAGAAAAGGGGGACATAACAACAGACCCCCAGGAAATACAGAGAATTATCAGCTCATACTTTAAAAATCTGTATTCTACAAAAATGGAAAACCTAGAAGAAATGGACAGCTTTCTAGACAGGTACCATCTACCAAAATTAAATGAAGATCAGATTAATTATCTAAACAGGCCTATAACCCTTAAGGAAATTGAAGCTATCATTAAAAACCTCCCCAAAAATAAAAGCCCTGGTCCAGATGGTTTCAGTGCCGAATTCTACCAGACATTCAAAGAAGAATTACTACCGTTTCTCCTCAAACTATTTCACAAGTAGAAACTGAAGGAATATTGCCAAATTCCTTTTATGAGGCCATAATCACCCTAATACCCAAGCCAGTGAAAGACACAACAAAGAAGGAGAATTACAGACCAATTTCCCTCATGAATATTGATGTGAAAATTCTCAACAAAATTTTGGCAAACCGTATATAACAATGTATAAAAGATATCATCCACCACGACCAATTAGGCTTCATTGCAGAAATGCAGGGCTGGTATAACATACGAAAAACTGTAAATATTATCAATCATATAAACAAACTAAAGGAACAAAACCACATGATCATATCCTTAGATGTGGAAAAATCCTTTGACAAAATCCAACACTCCTTTATGATTAAAGCTCTGGAAAGATCAGGAATACAGGGAGAATATCTAAATATAATAAAGGCGATTTACAAGAATCCGACAGCCAGTATCAAACTTAATGGAGAAAAACTCAAAGCATTCCCACTAAAATCAGGAACTAGACAAAGATGTCCTCTCTCCCCTTATCTATTCAATATAGTTCTCAACGTTTTAGCTAAAGCAGTAAGGGAATGAAAAGTGATTAAGGGGATACAAATTGGAAAAGAAGAAGTGAAGCTATCTCTATTTGCAGATGATATGATTGTACACATAAGTGTTCCACAAAATACTTCCAAGGAACTGCTACAGCTGATAAACACCTACAGCAATGTAGCAAGATACAAGATTAACTCAAAAAAAATCAGCAGTCCTTCTATACACTAAAGATAGAAGAGCTGAAAAAGAAATAAGGGAAACATTATCCTCATAATAGCTGCAAATAGTATTAAATACCTTGGAGTAACTGTAACCAAAGAAGTAACAGACCTAGTTGACAAAAATTTTAAATCACTGAAAGAAAGAAATTGAAGAGGGTATTAGAAAATGGAAAGCTCTCTCATGTTCCTGGATCGGTAGGATCAACATAGTAAAAATGGCAAATCCACCAAAGGCAATCTACAGATTCAGTGCATTGCCCATCAAAATCCCAACACAATATTTTTTGGACCTTGAAAGAACAATACTCAATTTCATTTGGAATATCAGGAAAGCCAGGATTGCTAAAACAATTTAACTCAACAAAAGACCCTCAGGAGGTATCACCATCCCTGACTTCAAGCTATACTATAGAGCTACAGTAATAAAAATAGCCTGGTACTGGCATAAAAACAGACTTGTGGATCAATGGAATAGAATCGAGGATCCAGACATTAACCCAAAAACCTATGAACACCTGATCTTTAACAAAGAGGCCTAAAACTTTCAATGGAAAAAAGATAGTATATTTAACAAATGGTGTTGGCATAGCTGGATGGAAATGTGTAGAAAAAATCAAATAGATCTGAGCCTGTCACCCTGCACAAAACTCAAATCCAAGTGGATCAAAGACATCCACTTAAACCCAGTCACTTTGAACTTGATAGAAAAGAAAGTGGGAAATACACTTCTACAAATTGTCACAGGCGACCACCTCCCAAATATAACGCCAGTGGCACAGACACTAAGATCAACAATCAATAAGTGGGATCTCCTGAAGCTAGGAAGCTTCTGCAAAGCCAAGGACACTGTCAATAGGACAAAATGACAGCCTACAGAATGGGAAAAGATTTTCACCAACCCTACAAGTGATAGAGGACTGATCTCTAAGATATATAAAGAGCTCAAGAATCTAGAGCCCAAAACCTTGAATAACCCAATCAAAAAATGGGGTTCAGATCTAAAAAGAGAATTCACAGCAGAGGAACTACGAATGGCTGAAAGGCACCTGAAAAAGTGCTCATCATCTTTAGCCATCAGAGAAATGTAAATCAAAACAACTTTGAGATACCACCTAACACCTGTTAGATTGGCTAAGATAAAAGACACAGAAGACAGCTTATGCTGGAGAGGATGGGGAGCAAGGGAACACTCCTCCATTGTTGGTGGGAGTGTAAGCTTGTTCAGCCACTTTGGAATGCAGTATGTCAATGTCTCAGAAAACTGAGAACCAATCTCCCTAAGGACCCAGCAATACCACTTCTGGGTGTATACCCTAAAGAAGCACATTCACACTCCAAAGTTATTAGCTCAACTATGTTCATAGCAGCAATATTTGTAATAGCAAGAACCTGGAAACAACCTAGATGTCCCTCAACTGAAGAATGGATTAACAAACTGTGGTACATCTACACAATGGATTACTACTCAGCAGTAAGAAAAAATGATATCCTAAAATTTGCAGGCAAATGGATGGATTTGGAGAATATCCTCCTGAGCGAAGTATCACAAACTCAGAAAGATAGGCAGGGGATGTACTCACTCATTAGTGGACTCTTAAAAAAAAAAAAAAAAAAACAAGCAAACAAGAAAAAAAGCAAAGCATGCTCAAGCTGCAAACCACAACCACTGATCAGCCAGCTTGGCATCAGAATCACCCTGGACTGACTCCTTGGATCCCACTCCCCCTAGAGGAACACCTGACTCAGTCTTGTGGTTGTGGGGAGAAAACTGGAACTGCCAGGAGTGGAGACTGAACTAAGCAATATTGTGGCAGTGGGACCATGGGACTGACCAGGGAGGGAATGGCCAAGTTGTGGAGAAGAAAGAATGACCTGATGTGATGGGCAGAGGAAGGGACCTTGAATAAAGATATACAAGGTTAGAAAATGTGACTTCTTTGTTAATAATAATAATAATAATAATAAAAGTAGAAAGCAGAAATCTGTGTATGCTGTAAGGCTACACAAATTCTAAAATAATTAATTATTATATACAAGAAAATAGAAAAGGTAGGAGAAATCCCACTGTGTTACACTTAGCCTGGCTTCAGCCTTAATACAGTTTTGTTTCTCAGCTTTTGTTTCTCTTGTCCTCTACTTAAATTTTGTCTGAGAACTTCCCAAGAGTAAGCTGATAAAGCTCTTGCCTATAATGTATGTAGACAGGGTTTAATCCAAGGCACCATAAATAAATAGATAAATAAAAAATATTTTCAATAAAAAAGAACAGTAGATGAGGGAATGGGGAGAAGAGAGAGTGGCTGGGAGGAGTTGGGAGGGGGAAGGGAGTTTGAACAAGGAGATACACGGATAAAAAATGAGACTTTATTCTATAAAAATAAAAAACTATATAAAAGAAAAAATTTAATTTTGGGAAAAATCTAGTACAGTGTGATTTTCTTTGATTTAGTATTTACATTTGGCTTTGTCCTTTTGGAGGCCCAATCAAGTTGTTTTTAGGATATAGAAATTATCTTGCTTGAGTGTAACTATGGAGAATAATAAAAATACCCAGGGCTAAGGGAATGGTCTGACTTCAAGAAGAGCCTTTGTGCCCTTGCAGCTGAAAGCCTAAAAGCACTCAGGAGGTACACTTTCTCTTATTCCTGTATTCCTGCTTAAACTTACAGCAGTGAAACAATGATGGTGACCCACTGAGTATCTGACTTTTCTTGGTCCACTCTGATTTCTGAGGTTGCCCTTCACTTCAGTCTTAGGACTTTCCTGTCTTCCTAACCCAGAAAAATGGTGTTATCCATAACTTGCAGATCCCATGTGGGGTGCCTCATAGAAAACCTCTAGCCTTTACACCTGGCTCTGACCTGAAGAATTTCAAAATTATTTGGTGCTTCAATCAAATCTGGACTCAAGATCCCTTAGATAATTAATCCAAATGTGATTGCCTAGTGGCACTGTAGGTCCCAATAGTATTCAGATATCTTCATATACTACAAGGGATGTGAGATAGAAAGAAGTCTCCCATTCCCTGTTTTTCTTTTCTCTATCTTAAGCCATATATGTTTTGTCTGTTCCCACACCATCAGCACATTGTATAAATGCTCTTTTTTATGATACCAGTGATGGATCCTTGATTTTGTTGATAAACATACCCAGAGCTACAGGAGAAGAGGAAAGTAAAGTAAGGCAACTGCAGCTTGCACTAACCTGGAACACAAATCTCCCTGGCTGTTCAGTCTCTCTGATCCCTCTTGCAACATTTATCTATAAACAGAGCTCAAAATTTTCCCATCTCTAAGCTTTCTCTCTGCTCTTCCAGTTCCCTCAGCTAGCTTTGCTTAAGTAATCTGAGCATTTTTGTTATCTGGCCCAGGCTGTGTTTACTCTGGATCTACAAAAATGGTTTTGTCTCTGGTTATGTCTTCCTTTTCATCACAATAATTGTTATCTTCTACCAAACCTAAGAGCAATTATATCATTTGTTTTACTTATTTATTTTTGTTATTTATTTGTTTGGTACTAAACTTTTTGGAATGCAATACATTGATTCCCTTCTACATGAATATCATCACTCCTGACCAAGTGGTTATATGTCACTACTAAGGTATAGAAGGATCATTTGTTTCACCTGGAATCTGAAACCCACAATATTTAATTCCAAATACTAGGGTTCTATTCTTCAGATGCTGTCTCCCTTCCATTCAACTGTTTCTTAACTATTTATCTGTCCTCTAAGTCTGTGTATGTACTAAGTGAAGTAAGTTATGCAGAAAAATGATTAAATAAATTTTTTCTGTACTATTGTTACTGAAAGACTTCAAAATGTTAGTGTTTAAGCATTAACCAATGGAATTCTGGTAAGCTATTAATCTAGCTTTGGTAATAACTATGATCATCATAATCACAAGCGCAAGATATTAAATTTCTTTATATTTTTTCTAAGTATAGACTTAAATATGCTTCTCATGATGCTAATATCATCTATGTTATATATTGACATTTGTATATCAAGCCATCCAGAATGAATATTAATTTTTTTTTCTTCTTTTTTTCTTTATTTTGTATTTATCAAAGAAACAGTAAAAAGAATTTAAAAAAAATGCTGACGAGTTAACAATAACTATACAGAGGATAATAATCATAAGCATGGCTTATCAAGGGTGGAAATTAAAATAAGATTACTACACATATATTTTCTTTGTGTTCAGCTTTCCCTCTGAATTTTTTTTCCATCCCTGTATATCCTTATTCAAGGTCTCTTCCCCCTCCCACCACATCTGATCATTTTTTCTTCTCTGCAACTCCCCATCCACTCCCTTGGCAGGGAGCAGACAGTCCTATGGTCACACTGGCCCAACAATGCTTGGATCAGTCTTCACTCAATGCTTTAACCCAGAGTTATTTTTGACTTGCCATGTTTCCACTATGACACAAAGGCATGAGTCTACTGCTTGCTCATTTATAATTTCACTTGAATTAAAATGCTTCTACTAAATATAGGTGATGCTAGGGCAAATATATTTCCCATATGATCCTCTTCAATTATTTGTGTTTTGTATGTATGTTTCGGGAAGAGTATAGGCGTGTGTGTGTGTGTGTGTGTGTGTGTGTTTGTGTGTGTGCCTGATGACACACCTGCTTGAAAACTGTGAGTATTAATTTCAGTATTAAATGAATGTACTTGATATTATAATAGAAACCCAGAGCCAGATATTGGGAAAAAGCTGAAATATCAGAGACAGAAAAACAAGCCACAGCCACATCTCCCCTAATCACATATGTGGTGATATATTATATATTTAATAAAAACCAGTCTCAAAAATCAAAAGACAGCAATCTCTTCCAGCATTTTTTGATGTTTATTATGAATAAAGTCATATTTTTATCCATGGTTCCACTTGTTCAAATTCCCTTCCCCCTACTGCCCCTTCCAGTCACTCTCTCTTCTCCTCATCACTTCATCTTCTTCCTAGCAAGAGCAGGAGGTCCCAAGATCCCAAGGTGGCTTAGTTCAGCATCCACTCCAGGAGATCTCCTTTTCTCACCCCAACATCAAGACTGTCTCAGGTGTTCCTCTGGAGGGAATGGGCTCCAAGGTGCCAGTCCAAGGCATTTCAGATTTCAAGGTGTTCAATGATTGTGGTTTGCAGCTTGGACATGCTTTGCTTTTTGTTTAGAGTCCACTAATGAGTGATTACATCTCCTGCTTATCTTACTGAGTTTGTGATATCTCACTTAGGAAGATATTATCCAAATCCATCCATTTGCCTACAAATTTTAGGATATCATTTTTCTTACTGCTCCATTGTGTAGATGTACCACAGTTTGTTAATCCATTCTTCAGTTGAGAGGCATCTTGGTTGTATCTAGGTTCTTGGTATTACAAATAATGTTGCTATAAACATAGTTGAACTAATGCCTTTGGAGAGCAAATGTGCATCTTTAGGATATACATCCAGTAGTGGAATTGCTGGATCCTAGGGGAGAGTTATTTTCAGTTTTCTGAGAAACTGCCATGCTGCATTCCAGAGTGGCTAAACAAGCTAACACTCCCACCAACAATGGAGGAGCTTTCTCCTTGCTCCACAACCTCTCCAGACAGTCATCTGTGTCTTTTATCTTAGCCAATCTGACAGGTGTCAGGTGGTAACTCAAAGTTGTTTTGATTTGCATTTTTCTGATGGCTAAAGAAGTTGAACACTTTTTCAAGTGCCTTTCAGCCATTTGTAATTCTTTTGCTAAGAATTCCCATTTTAGTTCTGGACACCATTTTTTGATTGAGTTATTCAAGGTTTTGGGCTCTAGTTTTTTGAGTTCTCTACATATTTTAGAGATCAGTCCTCTGTCACTTGTAGGGTTTGTGAAAATCTTTTTCCATTCTGTAGGCTGTCATTTTGTCTTATTGATTGTGTCCTTGGCTTTACAGAAGCTTCTCAATTTCAGGAGGTCCCATTTATTGATTGTTGTTCTTAGTGCCTTTACTACTGGTGTTATATTTAGGATGTGGTCACCTGTGCCAATATGTTGGAGGGTATTTCCCATTTTTCTGTCAAGTTCAGTGTGACTTTGTTTATGTTGAGGTGCTTGATCCACTTGGATTTGAGTTTTGTGCAGGGTAATAGGCTTGGATCTATTTGCATTTTTCTACACAATACCAACCAGCTATGCCGAATATTTTGGGCTTCTGTCGAAGGTTAGATGTTATCTGTTTTTCGGTTAATGTTGGGATCTTCAATTTAAATCCACTGATATACAAAACAGCTTTTATGCCAGTACCAGGCTGTTTTTATTACTGTAGCTCTATAGTATATCTTGGAGTTGGATGTGGTGATGCCTCCTGAGCTTCTTTTGTTGAGCAAAATTGTTTTGGCAATCCTGGCTTTCCTTTTATTCCAAATAAAATTGACTATAGTTCTTTCAAGGTCTGTAAACAATTGTGTTGGCATTTTGATGGGAAGTGCATTGAGTCTATAGATTGATTGCTTTTGGTAGATTTGCCATTTGTATTATGTTGATCTCACCTACCAGGAACATAGGAGATGTTTCCATTTTCTGACATCTTTTCAATTTCTTTCTTCAGTAATTTAAAGGTTCTGTCAAATAGATCTGTTACTTCTTTGGTTATAGTTATTTCAATGTATTTAATGCTATTTGCAGCTTTTATAACGGGTGATGCTTTTCTTATTTCTTTTTCAGCACTTTTATCTTTAGTGTATAGGAGGGCTACTGATTTCTTTGTTGTAATCTTGTATCCAGCTACATTGCTGAAGGTGTTTATCACCTGTAGAAGATTCCTGGTAGAATTTTGAAATTTTGTGGAGATATATATATATATATATGTATATATATATATATACACACATATACATAATCATATCATCTGCAAATAGAGATAGTTTCACTTCTTTTCCAATTTGTATCCCCTTAATCTCCTTTCATTCTCTTATTGCTTTAGATTAAACTTTGAGAACTATATTGAATAGACAAGGAGAGAGAGGACAGCCTTGACTGGTTCCTGATTTTATGGGAATTGCTTTGAGTTTTTCTCCACTAAGTTTGATGTTGGCTGTCGGCTTCTTGTATATCATTTTTATTATATTTAGATATTTTACGTGTATTCCTGACATATCCATGACTTTTAGTTAATGGATTGTTGGATTTTTTCAAAGGCTTTTTCAGCATCTAAGGATATGATCATGTGGATATTTTCCTTCAGTTTGTTTATATGGTGGATGACATTCATGTTTTTTTTTGTATGGTGTACCATCCCAGCATTTCTGGGATTAAGCCTACTTGGGAGTGGTGGATGATTTTATGTTTTGTTGTATATGGTTTTCCAGATTTTCTTGAGAATTTCAGAAACAATTTTCATGATTTAAACTGGTCTGTAATTCTTCCTTTTTTTGCATTTTAAAGTCTTTCTTTTTTATTTTGTCATATGTAACATCCTTTATCTTCATACATTTGAGTGGCACTTCAGACCAAGTTCACCTGTTTATTAAATCAAGTTTATAATCCAGATTCCATGACACAAAATTTAATATTTTTCTTTTTGAAAATCATCCCCAGTTCGTGAACATGTAGAAGAAATACACTTTTAAATTTTAGTTTAGTTACTAATCTTTTTTTATAAATGCGCATATTTTATTCATTAAAAAGAAAAATTCTAACAATTATACCTCATGAATATTTGAACAGTTTTCTGTAAGAAAGAAGTGCTAGGTTGATTTAAAATATTTTTATGTTTAGTGTGCTTCACAGCATAGAATCTAAGACACCTGCTAAATTTGGGGGGTTTTTTTTGTTTAGTAAACATTTATTGCTAGCACAAAACATTGTTGACATTGCTGTCGTTAAGAACTATTTGACTAATCAGATGCTGTATCCTCCAGCATGAAAGATGCAGGTTCCTATGAGGCACTGATGTAAGATAAGCAGGGGATGTACTCACTCATTAGTGGTCTCTAAACAAACAAACAAGAAAAAAGCCAAGCATGCCCAAGCTGCAAACCACAACCACTGAACAGCTTGAGATCAGAAACACCCTGGACTGACTCTTCGGATCCCATTCCACCTAGAGGAACATCTGACTCACTCTTGAGGGAGGGGGTACAAAACTGGATCTGCCATGAGTGGAGACTGAACTAAGCAATATTGGGTCAGTGGGACCATGGGACTGTCTGCTGCCTGCCCAGGGAGGGGATGGGGAGTTGTGGAGAAGAAAAAATGACCTGATGTGGCGGGAGGGGGAAGGGACCTTGAATAAGGATATACAGGGATAGAAAGCATGACTTCTTTGTTCATAATAATAATAATAAAAAGTATACAGAAAAAAATGAGGGAGACAATACATGATGAATGAAGATAAGTGAGATAACTTATGTGGAAACACTTAGCAATGTCTCCAAAAATATTACATATTAAAATGTTTTGGTTATTGTTAATCTTACAGTAATTCTTCTTTGTTGTGTCTTTGAGTGGCTTGGGTATTAGGGAAATTGTGTTCTCATTAAAAGAGTTTGATAATATTCCTACAGTTTCTACTGTGTGAAACAGTTTGATGAGTATTGGTAATAGTTCTTCTTTGAACGACTGGTAGATTTCTGCACTAAAACCATCTGGACCTGGGCTTTTTTTTTTTTTAATTTAGAGACTTTTAATGACACCTTCAATTTCCTTCAGGGTTATAGTTCTATTTCGGTATTTAATCTGATCTTGATTTAATTTTGGTAAATGTACTTCTCAAAAAAGCTGTCCATTTCTTCTAGGTTTTCCATTTTTGTGGAGTGTAGATTTTCAAAGCATGAACTGATAATTCTCTGAATTTCATAGGGGTCTGTTGTTATGTCCCCCTTTTCATTTCTGATTTGTTGATTTGGATACTCTGTCTCTGCTTTTTGGTTATTTTGGATAAGGGTTTATCTATCTTGTTGACTTTCTCAAAGAATTAACTCTTTGATTCATTGATTCTTTGTATTGTTTTTTTTTTTTTTTGGTTCCAATTATAGTGATGTCAGCTCTAAGTTTGATTATTTCGTGCTGTCCAATCCTTTTGATGAGTTTGTTTTTAATTGTTCTAAGCCTTTCAGCAGTGCTGTTAATTCCCTAATGTGGGATTTCTCTAGATTTTTTATATAGGCATCAAGTGCTATGAATTTTTCTCTTAAGACTGCTTTCATTGTGTCCCACAAGTTTGTGTATGTAGTGGCTTAATTTTTAGTAAATTCTAGGAAGACTTTGATATCTTTCTTAATTTTATTTTTGAACCAGAGGTAGTTCAGTTGAGTGATGTTTAGTTTCCATGTGTTTGTAGTACTTCTGTGATTTCTAATGTTGTTTAACTCTAACTTTAGGCCCTGGTGGTCTGATATACAAGAAGGGATTATTTCCATTTTTTGTATCTATTGATATTTGCCTTATGGCCAATTATGTGGTCAGTTTTAGAGAAGGTTCCATGTGGTACTGAGAAATATGTATATTCCTTTGCTTTTGAGAGGAAGCTTCTGTAAATATTTATTAAATCCATTTGCATCATAACCTATGTTAGACTCCTTATTTCTCTGTTGAGTCTCTGTCTGGTTTACCTTTCCAAGGGTAAAAGTGGAATATTGAAGTCTCCTACTACTAGGGTGTGAGAATTGGTGTGGGGTTTGTGCTTTAATAGTATTTCTGTTACATAGATAGGTTTCCTCATATTATAGGCATAAATATTCACAATGGAAATCTCATCTTAATCAATTTTTCCTGAGATGAATGAGTAATTTCCATCCTGGTCTTTTAATTGATTTTAGTTTGAAGTCTATTTTGTTAGATATTAGGATGGCAACACTAGCTTGTTTCTTAGGGCCATTTCGTTAGAAAGTCTTTTCTTAACCCTTTACTCTTAGCCTGTGTCATTAAGTTTGAGGTTTGTTTCTTGTTGCATCAGAAGGATGCTTCTGTTTTGGCACCCATCATGTCAGTGTGTGTCTTCTTATATGTGAATTGAGTCCATTGATATTAAGGGATATTAGTGACCACTGTTTGATATTTCCTGTTAATTTTGGTGGTAGCTTGTATCTATTTCTTTCTCTGGGCTTTTCTTCTGTGGGATTATTGTTTGCTTGTGGTTTCATGGGTGTATCTGAGATCCTTAGTTTGGATTATTCCCTCTAATACTTTCTGTAGGGCTGAATTTCTTGACAGGCATTGTTTAAGTCTGACTTTGTCATGAAATATCTTGTGTACTCCATCTATCATGATTGATATTTTTGCTGTGTATAGTAGTCTGGGTTGGTAGCTATGCTCTTTTATTGTCTGTATAACTTCTGACTTTACTACCTTTTTTCATCATTTCCATTCAGATATTATTCTGATGGGTCTGCCTTTAAGGTAGGTTGGCCATTTCCTTTTGCAGTTCTCAAAATATTTTATATCCTCTTTTAAGGCTTCAATATTCTTTATAAAGGTGATTTTTGCTATTTTCTCCTTCTGTTTCCTCATCATTGCTCTGCTCAGAACTTGTAGTTTTAGAACCATCAGTTTCTTCTTGTATTGTTATGTGCTACCAGAACCTGGCTCTATTTGGACTTTAACTCACAGATATTCAGAGAGATTTCTGCTTCTGAGGGCTGGTGTGAACCACCACTCCCTGACCTTCCTAGACAAATGTGGCTTTATTCTTTGATTTCCTGGGCAGACTTTATTAAATATAAAATATATCAGTACATACCATCTTCTCTCTCTCTCTCTCTCTCTCTCTCTCTCTCTCTCTCTCTCTCTCTCTGTCTCTCTCTCTGCTTGCATGGTATGTGTAGGTCATAGTTTGATCTTTAGTATTGTTCCTTTCATCTCATTAACTTGGTTTTAAAACAGGGCATCCTACTGGGTCTCAGAATTTGGAAATTGTAGTAGATGTGTTGGTTAGACCCAGGTATAATCTTTGCTCAGACTGACACTCTGGTAAAAATAGTACTCATCATCTGAACTTAAAAGTCAGAACCAGAACTGACTTTTAAGATGTGTATTGAGTATATACTTATGTATTTAAGCCTTGCAGAGTAAGAACTTTGGTGTTTGAGCAAAATCCAGAGTCCTACGTCTTTGGATTCTGTAAGTTTCTTTTTAGATTATCCAACAAAACTTTCACAAATCCTGTTTCCTTTGATTTTTCATAAAAATTGAAGCAAAGTCAGTTGAGATCAGAAATATAAACTGAATACGCTATTATCAAGGACATGCAGAATATACACACAAGACTGTGAATTATTGCATGGTAGGACTTTACCTATTTTACTCTTAATCCATGTTAACTACAAGTTTAGAAACATGTGAGTACAAGGGATAGTAGCAGTGCTAAGGAGAACATGAAATGGCAAGTATCTTTTGTAATGATGTCAGGAACTGAAAAATAGAGAACTGATATCTCTTGGAAATGAGAGACTAGAAGGTGTGAAAACGGTAAAGAAAACAGTGAAGCTGCTGGGAAAGTACTAATGTTGGCTTTGGCAGTGATTTCAGAAAAGGACACAGCAGAAGCCAGACATCTGATCTTCATTTAGACAGGGATGAAGCAGAGCTGAAAAGAGGGAGGTGAAGAAGCAAAGCCAATGGACACTGGGCTAACATTGATATCTTTTGGGTGAACCAAAGATTTCAGTTTCAAGTTTTGTAAAATGGTGGTCAGGAATAAAAATAGTTCCATCCGTGCCAGGCTTTCTCCTGCACACATTCGTTTTCCTGTGGGGAAAAAAGAGTGAAAGAAGTTAGTTATACCTTGTATGTAAGTGAGTATAAAATACTGTGAGTTTGTAACTGGCACAAGGGATCAAGGTAAGTGTTGAGTTATTGGATGGCTCATTAGATGCATGGATAAATTAGTGGGAAACTGTTTAAGCAAGTAGACAAAGGTTGGGTATCAGATCAGTACTGTGGAAACTAGTCAAGACTAAGTCCCTGCAAGGCAAGTCCAGGCTAGATGATTTCTCACTTGACTAGAAACAGAGGACTGTGGCACAGAGAGAACACTGCTGGAGTCACATTGCTTGTGGGTTCTTTTCCGTTTTGTAATTTTGTTGAGTTTGGGGTGATGTTATGTTAGCTTCACACATGCAATAGCTATAATTTTCCCTGTAAATTTAGTTTTTGTTTTTGAATGTTCTCTCCTAAGATTCAGCAGGGGGCTAATGCTTCTCAAATTTTTATCTGGAATTATTAACTGTAATTCCCAATCCTGAGAAGTTTTCTGACTTAGTAGAGGTAGTTAAATTAATGGCAGCCAAAAACATTCTACAACAGGACATTCTTTCTTAATTGTTCTCAGGAAAAGGTAGATAGCAGCACATTGTGGAGAAAGGGACTCATAGAAATGGAACATTGGGAAATAATGGGTACATTTGAGAAAACAACACCTATATAATTAATCTTGCCTCACTGTTCTGGTAAGGGGATTAATGCAGTAAATACACAGAAAAGAAAAAAGCCTCTGGATTCCACAAAGTATCAGCTGTTGAGAGTAAATTCCCTGGACACCGAGCATGTAAAATTAATGGTAGAACACAATGTGCTTCAAAAGAAAAAAATGCAACATAAAATTTGGGACTAATAGATCCATTTTACCATACACAGAAACATTCTTGTTAAAAGAATAATAAAATGAGATATTAAAGGACTATGTTATTAAAGTCTTCCCTTTATAGAGAAAATGAGAATAGTATTTCTGTCCAGTAGTTCAGGCTAATATATAAAGTCATATCTAACAAACACAAAGAAATTTTGCAGGTTCAAATATTACTGTTCTTAGAACAGTGAACCCATGTTTATAACCTTTTAAAGTTGTTACTGCAAATAGCTTTCAGCTTGCATAAGTGATGTAAAAATAGAATATGCCTGGCTCCACATTTAGAAAATCTGTCTAGAGTGAGGACTTGTAAAGGGTGAAAAAATATGTTTGAAGAAGCATAAAAGGAAAAAGGGGGGCTTTCTGATGACTATGATGAAATTCTTTAAAGTCAAAGAGAAAGTAATTATATAACTGGTCATATAAGGTTGGTAGAACAAGCCCTATTATAAGTAAAGTTCAAGCTATTTGGTGATAGTTGCATGCATCTATTACATGGTCAGAGTGTTCTTTTTGCTGATGCTTCTTCTGTATCTCAGAATATGAACCCAAACTGAGGCATGGCAAATGCAGTGGGGTATCATTTTTTTCTTCTAACACATAATATTAAGAAATATTGTTGAAGACATGTCATACAGATAAAAACAATACAGAGAAATACTTGAGGTATATGACAGAATAAATCAAATGAGCCTAGCAGATATTTCAGATCATTTCACCAAACCCTAAAATCATATATCTTATTCTTAGCAGCTCATGACATATTCTCCAAAACTGAACACATGTTTGGACACAAAACATTTCTCAAGAGATGTAAGAAAATTTACACAACACCTTCAAAATTATCTGATTCTCATTGATTAAAGGTGGATACCACCACCACCAGACATCACAGTATTCATGGAAACTAGACAAGGTACTACTTAAAAAATGGGTGAAGAGCAAAATTAAAAGCATTTTAAGTTGAATGAAGGTGATAATCTAAAACTATGCCACACAATGAAGTCACCCCTAAGATATGAACAGTTAATTGCCTACGAAAACAAAAGAGAGAGAAGGAAAGAGGGAACAATCTTATGCTAACTAAATGCCTACAGAAAGTTCTAAGAGAAAATGTAATAATAACTTCCAAAAGGTGAAGAAAACAAGAAATAATCAAAATCAAGGCTGAATTCAGTAAAATAGAAGTAACAACAGCAAAACAACATAAAGAATTAATGAAAAGTTGAATTGTCAAGAAAACAATAATGTTGATTAACCCTTAAGATAGTTAACTAAGAGATAAAGAGATATGATTCAATTCAATAAAATTATAGATGCAACCAGGTTATGACAAGAGACACTGAGGAAATACCAAGTAGCACAGTAGCACAAGGTCAAATTTGAAAATCTAAAAGAAAGGTATAAATTTTCTGGTACATACCATATGCAAAATTTAAATTTGGTTTGAGATTAAAAATATAAACAGCCTTTTGCCTGGCAATGAAATAGAACCAGTAATCAAAAGTTCCCCTCCCCTAAAACAAACAAACAAACAAAATACAAAACAAAAAACAAAAAACAAAAAACCAAGCCCAGATCCAGATAAACTCAGTGAAGAATTTTACACTTCAAAGAAAATTATATCAATTAGGCACAAATTGTTCTTCAAAATAGAAAAAGAAAGATATATTGTCTGAATTTTCTTATGAAGCCACATTTATCCAGATACTTAATCTATATAATGACCCTACTGAGAAAGAGAATTACAGTCAGGCATTGGTGGTGAAAACCTTTCATCCCAACAGTAGGGTGGTGGATGCATACAGGTCTCTATGCATTTCAGAATAGGTGGGTCTAGAGGGCAAGTTTCATGACAGTCAGAGCCTTCACATGAAGAAACTCTAATAACGCTGCTGGTAGAGTCCAGCTCCAAGGCTACCACAGGGTCCATAGGCAAAAGTCCACAGTGTGGTAAAATCTATAATTTTTTTATGATAAATATGTCAAGAGCATCAAACTTTTTAGTCTGAGGGTCTTTAAAAATAGATTTCTATTTATCTGAAGAAAAGAGGACACATTCATGTTCTGTGGATCATTTTCTCTTTCCTTCTACTCTAACTCTATAGCTCATTTTCCTACCTCGTTCCTCTGCTCTTCATGGCTGTCTACATACTACTGACCAGAGACTCCTTGTAATCCTAAGAAATATTTTAAAATCCTCTTAAGGCCATAGCAGATTTCTTTAGAGATGATAAGGCACAGAGCTATTTACCAAGGCAACATATAGGTGCTTGACACTTCCCCAGTCTTCATCTTCAGTTACCTGGGCATAAAACTAATTTTCTTTGGACTTGGATAATTGAAAAATTGATTTTTGGCACCTAAATAATAGTTAGTTAATTGAAGCTTGAGTTTTATATCATGAATTGAGATTAGGATGTGTGTACAAAATATTAATTGCTACAGGGTCAAAGTAGGGGAATTCTGTCAATTAATTATCAGCTGCCAGTAGGGAAAGCTCAGAACCTTCAACCAACAAAGCCAGACACTTGTTGATTTATTCCTTGAGTATAATCTATGAAAGTCCTACCTGTAATCTATCCACAGGGATTCTCTTTTGGTCAAACTACTTTTTCAGTCAGTTACAAAGAACAGACTTATAAGTTTCTTACCACAATGTGGCAGAATATATTTAGTTATGAGAATATTCTAACATATTTTCTATATATCAAAATTATACAGCTAAATTAGAAACCATCTTCTAGCTTCCACAAATATATGTGCCCTTAAGACTGAGATGTAATCATGAGATTACATATATACATTGCATGAAATGCATGGGTAATAGAGAGATACTGTGGCTTTTTAGCACATATGAAATTATAGAATGTCACAATCTATTTTTTCAGAGTCTGTGGGCCTGCAAGCCCTGCCTGATAGGTTTTCTCCATCAGAGAATACACAAAACTTAGGAGGTTTCCTATGTACATTTGACAACTATACTGAGATAGATATCAGGAAAACCATACTTTTTGCAGTATTATAAAAAAACAAAAAACCTATCTAAGCATAAGTCAAACCAAGCAAGTATAAAAGTAAAAAACATGTTAAATAAAAGATTCAAGACATTGAAGATATAATTTGAGGATGTCAGAAGATAGGAAGTCTGATAATAAATTCATGTTGAATAAAATCAGCCTGGAATATCAGAGTATAGAGTCAGCCAGAGTCAAGTGTAGTTTCACAAATGAGACTCAGAGCCAATTATTGGAGGAAGGCTGAAATATCAGAGAGAGGAAGCACCACAGTCAATTCACACCAAGCTATCTTGCAACTTCCTCAGGCTTGCTCAAGGTTGCTTCTTCTAGTTGCTTCTGCCAGTCACTTCGTCCAGTCACTTATGTTTTGTTTGTGTTTCTAAAAGCCTTTATATCCCCATCTAGGTTAGGATTAATGACTTGGCATGTAGCCTTGAACTCACAGAAACAGATGTTTTGTCTCTGGAGTTGTGGGATTAATGGTGGAGGTCACCAGTCCCTTCTTTTCCTGTGCTGGAATTAAAGGTGTGTCTAACTGACTTAGCTGTTTCTCTTTGTATTCAAGGTATAAGAATTTCCTGAACTGTATGCCTAAGATTTGACTGGGTGCTCTCTCCCCAATATACAGGTTTTATTACATGTGTATTATATATCCATAGTCAAGCCAACAGGGTCAGAGAGTGATAACTCATTCTTTTAATCCCAGCACAAGGATGACATTGTGATTCTCCAGGCCTTTAATTCAAGCACAGGGTTGACAATGTGGTGATTCATGCCTATAATATCATTACTCTGGAGACAGATTTTTCTGTATTTCTGTGAGTTTAAGGCCTAACAACCAAACAGTGGTAGTTCACACATTTAATCCTCACTCTAGGATTATGATGTAGAGTTAAATCCAAAAGTGAACGAACTGGGCAAAGAAGATATTTAAGGCAGGCATAGGGACATATTCAGGCATTATGGAGGAGTGACAATCCCAGGGACAAGACACTCGAAGATATCATTTACCCTGTTCAGCTTTAGAAGTTGACTGGGTGAGAATTAACTATTGTCTGTGTCCTTTCTCTGATATTCATGTTTTTCTCCAATATCTGGCTCTGAGATTTTATTAAATAACAACTAGAATTTGTGCAAAAGGGAAGTTCTTCCATACTCATGAATCAGGAGGATTAATAAAGTGAAAATAGTCATCCTATTGAAAGCAATGTAGGTTTCAAGATCATCCTCATCAAAAATTCCAAACTAATTATTTATAAAAATTGAAAGAAGAATTTTAAGCTTCACAGAGAAAAACAAAAAAAAGCCATGATAGCTTAAAATTATACTGAATGATGTAAGATTGGCTGGAGCTATCACTTTCCTAAGTTTATATTGTACTAAACTTTTATTACTATAGTAATAAATATCTGCATTGCATTTGCAAAAGCACAAGTTAAATAGAATGTTAAGGAAGTAGTTGTCAAAATCACTTGATCCATGAAAAAACATCTATATACAGTATTTGAATGTATGGGTGAATAAATATGTCAAAGTTATTTGTCTGTAAAGTTCATAGGACTCTCTTAGATTTTCTGGAGATGAAACAGGTTTATTGTGAACTACCTTTCATGAAGGCAAGGTATTCAACTCAGGTTTATGATAAGAGAAGTAAGTTTTCTCAATTGCTGAGTCATCTATCCAGCCTCATATTACCTTCATAAAAATGTCAGACACCAGTATAAATTCCAGATAGGACTTGGAATGTGCTCCAAAAGTCTCACCTCTAATGAAGAGAGATTGACAGCTGTAAGTTACTCAAGAAGCCAGTGACAGTTTTAGTTATCAGTTTGGCTACTCATTGCTTATTCATGCTATGGAGGATATCACTAAACACATAAGCACACTAGCAAGACATATTGCACTCAGTGCTTTAAAAAAACCAAAAATATAAAAATGAGATTTAAAAATTTTGTCTATTATGCATATTGCTTATGTACTTTGTGGCATATTGAAAGTCATCAACTAAAATGGTCATTCAATTTAGTGTTTTATAATTGAACTGTTAGCAAATTGTGAGAATTCTACCCAGCAACCCACTTGCTCAGGGATGTGTGGTTCTCGCCAACCACAAGTCTAACTACATTAACCTGTTTGTTTGCTACTCTTGTGAGTGAGCTTCATGCCCAGTGATATTTTCTGTGGTTTGTGGAATGTGTTTCTGTATAGCTGATCCCAGAAGAAAATGGCAATGAAAAAACTTAATTCAAATTATGGTAGAGTCTTTTGCTTGCTGGGCATTGATTCACCTAAGAGACATTTATTTTCTAGGATGATATATATGTTGTCCCTTAGAGTTACATAAAGGAGGACTGCAATGAATTGTTTAATTTATTGAAATTTGTAAAATAATTGTAAGCTCCAAATTTGATTCTGACCATGAAGAATTATCATCATTATCAATGACTGTGCATGAACACTGATTATATAAAAACTGTAAGTCTATCACTCCCTTGGGTGTCACTGTAAATATCCCCAATATCTTCATGTCATCCAAGACAAGAAAATGAGTTTGTGTTACCTGCAGAGAAAGGCATGAAATAGTCACTTTTCTTAAAGTTTCCTCTTTCATCCAGAAAATGGCCAGGGTCAAACATCTCTGGATTGGGGAATTCCTTGCTGTCATGCAGCACTGATGACAGTGATGTTAATATGGCTGTTCCCTGCAAACACCACATAGAGAGATAGAAAGTTAAAGAGATATCAGGGTGATAAAAGGTTTAAGATAAATAGCACTGTTTACCATTTCCTCCATAAAGGAAGAGAAATAAGAGAATACTTCAACTAACAGATGGTAGAAGGAACAGAGAGAAGTCTGAGCCCAGTCACAGTGATGTGGTTAATGTGCTTCCAGTGATATTTAAACTCAGCACTTGGCTGTTTGTTGCTGATACTTTTGAGTCTGTTCTTCCCTGCACATTTTGACAAGTGTATTTCACTACCTATGCCTCTAGTTCATCATGTGTTTTTAATGAGTCATATAGTCTTGATATCAAATAGAGATATAATGTATGTGAATGGAATAGAAAAATCACTATGTTAAACAAGCAAGGTCTAGACCCACAAATATCACTTGTTTTCTCTCAGATATAATTGATATATAGATATGGGTCTTACAGGCCATGAAAGGAAGGGTCTATTTTCACATATCATTTCTGTGTGTTGGAGATTGGGAGAGGAGAGAGCGACTAGGAGGGACGGGAGAGGAAAGGGAATTTGAAAAAGGGGATACATAGATAAAAAATGAGACTTTGTTCATAATAAAAAAGGAAAACAAAAACAAAAGCACATGTATACAAGCATAAGGAAGAGATTTTTTTTTCAAGTTAGAAACTGAATTTTACTTTTATTACGAGTAATGTAACATTTTCTATCTGTGTATATCCTTGTTCAAGGTCCCTTAACCTCCTACCTCCTCAGTCACTCTCTCTTATCCACATCTCCCCATCTCCTCCCAGAAAGGGCAGGAGGTCATAAGGTCCCAATAGGGCTTAGATCAGCATCCACTTCAGGCAGAACCAGTTTCCTCACCTCAACATCAAGACTGAATCAGGTTCCTCTAGAGGAAGTTGCATCCAAGGTGCCAGTCCTAGGTGTTTCAGATCTCAAGCTGTTCAGTTTGCAGCTTGGACATTCTTTGCATTTTGCCTTTTTATTTAGAGTCCACTAATGAGTGAATACATCCCATGCTTATCTTTCAGGGTTTTTGATAACTCTCTCAGGAGGATATTCTCCAAATCCATTATTTACCTGCAAGTTTTGGGATATAATTTTTTCTTACTTCTGAGCAGTACTCCATTGTGTAGATGTACCACAGTTTGTTAATCCATTCTTCAGTTGAGGGGCATCTAGGTTCTTTCCATGTTCTTGCTATTACCAATAATGCTGCTATAAACATAGTGGTGCTAATGCCTTTGGAGTGGGAATGTGCATCTTTAGGGTATATGCCCAGAAGTAGTATTGCTTGATCCTTGGGGAGAATGATTCCCAGTTTTCTGAGAAACTGCCATACTGCATTCCAGAGTGGCTGAACAAGTTTAAACTCCCACCAACAATAGAGGAGTGTTCCCCTTGCTCTGCAACTTCTCCAGCATAGGCTGTCATCTGTGTGTTTTACATTAGCCAACCTAACAGGTGTCAGGTGGTATCTCAAACTTGTTTTGATTTGCATTTCTCTGATGGCTAAAGAAGTTGAGCACTTTTTCATGTGTCTTTCAGCCATTTGTTATTCTTCTGCTGAGAATTCCCTTTTTAATTCTGAACCTCATTTTTTCACTGGGTTATTCAAGGTTTTGTGCTCTAGTTTTTTGAGTTACTTATGTATTTTAGAGATTAGTCCTCTATCACTTGTAGGGTTGGTGAAAAGATTTTCCCATTCTTTAGGCTGTCATTTTGTCCTTTTGATAGTGCCCTTGGCTTTACAGAAGCTTCTCAGCTTCAGGAGGTCCCACTTATTGAGTGTTGTTCTTAGTGTCTGTGTCACTGGTATTGTATTTCAGAAGTGATCACCTGTGCCAATTCGTTGGAAGGTACTTCCTACTTTCTTTTCTACCAAGTTCTGAGTGACTGGGTTTATGTTGTAGTCTTTGATCCACTTGGATTTGAGTTTTGTGCAGGGTGACAGGCTTGGATCTATTTGCATTATTCTACACACTGTCATCCAGATATGCCAACACCATTTGTTGAAGATACTATATTTTCTCCATTGAATAATTTGGGCCTCTTTGTCGAAGATCAGGTGTTCATAAGTTCATTCTCTTATTGCTTTAGCTAAAACTTTGAGAGCTATATTGAATAGATAAGGTGAGAGAGGGCATCCTTGTCTTCTTCCCGATTTTACTGGGATTGTTTGAATTTTTCTCCATTAAATTTGATGGTGGCTGTCTGCTTCTTGTAAATTGCCTTTATTATATTGAGATATTTTCCCTGTATTCCTGATCTCTCCAGGGCTTTTATCATAAAGCAGTGTTGAATTTTGTCAAAGGCTTTTCAGCATCAAAGGATATGATCATGTGTTTTTTCTTTAGATTTTTTTATATGATGGATGACACTTATGGTTTTTCCTGTTGAACCTTCCCTGCTTTCAGTGATGAAGCCTACTTGGTCATGGTGGATGATATTTTTTATATATTGTTGTATACAGTTTGCCACAATTTTGTTGAGAATTTTAGTATCAATATTCATGAGGAATATTGGTCTCTAATTCTCTTTCTTTGTTGTGTCTTTGAGTGGCTTGAGTATTAGGGTAATTGTGGCCTCATAAAAGGAGTTTGTCATATTCCTTCAGTTTCTACTATATGAAACAGTTTGAGGAGTAATGGTAGTAATTCTTCTTTGAATGTCTGATAGTATTGCATGGAAACCATCTGGACCTGGGTTTTTTTCAATTGGGAGGCGTTTAATGACAACTTCTATTTCCTTTAGGGTTATAGTTCTGTTTAAGTATTTAATCTGGTCTTTATTTAATTTGGGGAGATGGAACCTATCCACAAAGCTGTTCATTTCTTCTAGGTATTCCATTTTGGGGCATATAGATTTTCAAAGTATGACCTGATAATTCTCTGGACTTCCTCAGTGTCTGTAGTCATGCCCCTTCTCATTTCTGATTTTGTTGATGTGGATACTCGGTGGTTTTGGTTAGTTTGGATAATGCCTTATCTATCTTATTGACTTTCTCAAAGAACCAACTCTTGGATTCATTGATTCTGTGTATTGTTCTTTTTGTTTCAATTGTGTTGATATCAGCTCTAAGTTTATTTCCTGCCATCTAATCCTTCTGGTGAGTTTGCTTCTAATTGTTCTAAGACTGTGAGTTGTGCGGTTAGTTCTCTCTTTGATTAGTTCTTTTTCCTCCACAAAAAGCAAGAGTTTTTGTGGAGGAAAAGGAGTTAACCTATTTTTCTTTTTATTCATTCTCCTTTCATATAATACTTTCAAAATATCCTCTTCCATTTTGTCCTGGGCTCCCTCTACTGGCCAGGGACTCAATTAGACAAATTATTGCTCAGACACTTCTACAAACTCAGAGCAAGTTAGGGTTAGGGTTAGGGTTAGGGCAAGATATATTGTAGGGCAAAGATGTTGCAGATGGCTTTTTGTTCTTGTCCTCACAAGCCTGCAAGCCTTGCCTGGTTACAGAAGACAGATGGTTCAGGGTCCTCATCCACCATCATTAGAAGTCCTCATTAAGAACAGCTTCATAGATTCCATGGGGCTTCCATTGCACTAGGTTTCCACAATGATTCTCCAAATGTCACCCAATTTCAGTCGTCTTGAACCATTCAGTTTTCCTCCATCACCCCCTCCCCACGTGATCCCTCCTGTTCTCATATCTAAATGTTCACAGTATCCATAAAATCTATTCTGATTCTCCTTCACAGAAGCATGTATCTCCCCTTGAGCCCTGTTTGGTATTTTGACTCTCTGTATTATAGCATAATTATCTATTATTCAACAGCTAATATTCATTTATAGTTCGTTAAATATCATGGTTGTCTTTTCTGATCCTAGATTAGATTACTTGAAAGAGGATTTTCCTAATTTATTTTATTTGACTGCAAAATTTATGATATATCTTTTTATAGCAACTGATAACATTCCATTGTGTAACTGGACTTCTTTTTCAGTTTCTCAGTTGAGGGACATCTACAAAGTATCCTGTTTCTAACTGTTATAAACAAAGCCTCTATAAACATATTTGGACAAGTATCCAGTGGTAGGATGGATCATCTTTTGACTATATGCCCAGGAGTGGAAAATTTGGTTCCTCAGTATATTGATTCTCAATATTAGGAGAAAATGATATATTGGTTTTCACAGTAGATGTAAAAGTTTTCACTCACACCAATAGTGTAGGAGCATCAAAATTGCTTCACATTCTTGCCAGCCTAAACTGTCATTTCTGTTATTAAACTTAGCATACTATAGGTGTAAGATAAATTTTTATTTTTTTTAAGGATCAAACATAAATGGCAAATTCTTAACCAAATTAAACAAAAAAGGAAGACCTACTTCAATAAAACTAGAAATTGAAAGGCAAACATTATAACAGATATGAATGAAATTTTAGAAAATCATAAGGACATACATTATAAATTTGTTTTGACAAATTGAAGCTTCAGAAAAAATGGTGAACTTTTAGATAGTAAAATTAAACCTAAATTCAATGAATGATTTTAACAAATGCATACTTTGTAACCTTGAAATACTTCAAATACTAATAAAATATACCATACTAAAAATAAAAAATCAGCAATAACAGAAACAAACACAAGAAAATATGGACTTACTACAGAATTCTACTATAACTTAAAACTAAGACAAATGCATATCATATAATACCATAAAACTTAAAAAAATAAAGCTTTTAAAAGTTACAAAGCCAGTGAAACCCTGATATTAATCATAATATTTCTTTTTCTTTATATATATATATACTTATTATTTGTTGTTTTTACATCATGAACCTCTTCAAACTCAGATATCATGCCTCTCAGTATCATGCCCACACTTATGATCTCCCCATTTAAAAATGGCTGAAAGGCACATGAAAAAGTACTCAACATCTTTAGCCATCAGAGAAAGGCAAATCAAAACAACATTGAGATACCACCTTACACCTGTCAGATTGGCTAAGATTAAAAATACAGATGGCAGCCTATGCTGGAGAGGATGCAGAGCAAGGGGAATACACCTCCATTGTTGGTGGGAGTGTAAACTTCTTCAGCCACTTTGGAATGCAGTATGGCAGTCAGTTTCTCAGAAAACTGGGAATCAATCTCCCCAAGGATCCAACAATACCACTCTTAGGTATATACCCTAAATATACACATTCACACCCCAAAAGCATTAGCTCAACTATGTTTATAGCAGCATTATTCATAATTGCAAGAACCTGGAAACAACCTAGCTGCCCCTCAACTGAGGAATGGATTAACAAGCTGTGGTATGTCTACGCAATGGAGTACTACTCAGCAATAAGAAAAAAATGCTAGTCTAAAATTTGAAGGCAAATGGATGGATTTGGAGAATATCCTCCTGAGCAATGTATCACAATCCCAGAAAGAGAAGCAAGGGATGTATTCACTCATTAGTTGACTTTAAAAAAATATATAAAAAGAGAGTGATGTCATTGTACAGACAAACTGAAGGGTAGAACTTAGCTAAATGACACATTGCCTCACTTTGGCATTGATGGCTTCTGGCAGAGGAGTTGGTAAGGAAAGACTTGTTTTCTTTAAGGGTCTACCCACAGGGAGTTTAATTATGCTCCAGTAAGCAAAAGATAAATCTTAAAGTACTTTTGGATTGTACTTCTCTGGTAGCTCAGGATGTGAATTTTTTCCCATCTGTAAGCTTTTCTTTTGTCCTACTGAGAGAGGGTGTCCTTTGCATTAGAGAAGCTTCTCAGTTTCATGAGGTCTGATTTATTAATTATCTATCATAGTGCCTGTGCTATCAATGTTTTGTTAGGAAAATTCTAAATTTTGCCAGTGTTTTCAATACTACTCCCTAATTTTCAAATTGTCGGGATTACTGTGTCTGGTTTCATATTGTGTGGTCTTTGATCTACTTGGACCTTGGACAATAGCCACTCCTCTCCTACTTTTTATTCTATTTATTGTTTAGTTTTATATAAGGTCATAAAATGCTGTTATACTATACATACACTTCAGGATTAGAAACACAACTTATATCTCAGAAAGTTTCTTAGGCCACAACTTAATCAGATAAAAGCACTTTCCCAATTATCTGACGATGTTGAAGTGTCAGGTAAATACTGCAGATAGAGTGATCAGAAATCAAATTTAAATACTTTTAGATAAGTTGTAAGTGTTTACACAGTCATTATTTCACAATGTCTTTGACAACTTCATCTGTTCTCTGGATAAGTCATAAGTTGATACCATACATTTTGCCTTTTTTTTTTGTATATTCTGACTGTTACCAAATTCTATATATCATGATACATTTTTTTCATTTTGTATTTATCAAAAAAACCAGTAAATTGAATTTAAAAAGCTGATAAGTTAACAATAACTATAAAGAAAATAAAAATCATAAGCACGACTTATCAAGGGTGATAATGCAAATAATTTGCTAACATAAAATTACTTTGCGTTCAGCTTTCCCTCTGGATTTCTTTTTCCTATCCCTGTATATCCCCATTCAAGGTCCCTTCCCCCTCCCACTACATCAGGTCATTTTTTTCTTCTCCACAACTCCCCATCTCCTCCCTGGGTAGGATGCAGACTGTCCCATGGTCCCACTGATCTAATAATGCTTAGTTCAGTCTCCAATTCTGGCAAATCCAGTTTTGTCCCCCCTCCCTCAAAAGCGAGTCAGGTATTCCTATAGGTGTAGCGGGATCTAAAGGGTCAGTACAGGGTGTTTCTGATCCCAAGCTGATTAGTGGTTGTGGTTTGCAGCTTGGGCATGGTTGGTTTTTTCTTTTTAGTTTGTTTAGAGACCATTAATGAGTGAGTATATCACCTGCTTATGTTTCTGAGTCTGGGATACCTCACTCAGGAGGATATTCTCCAAATCCATCCATCTGCCTGCAAATTTTAGAATATCATTTTTTCTTACTGCTGAGTAGTATTCCATTGTGTAGATGTACCACAGTTTGTTAATCCATTCTTCAGTTGAGGGACATCTAGGTTGTTTCCAGGTTCTTGCTATTACAAATAATGCTGCTATGAACATAGTTGAGCTAATACCTTTGGAGTATGACTATGCATCTTTAGGGTATACACCCAGAAGTGGTATTGCTGGGTCCTTGGGGAGATTGATTCTCAATTTTCTGAGAAACTGCCATATTGCATTGCAAAGTGGCTGAAAAAGCTTACACTCCCACCAATAATGGAGTAGTGTTCCCTTTGATCCACATCCTCTCCAACATAGGCTGTCATCAGTGACTTTTATCTTAGCCAATCTAACAGGTGTTAGGTGGTATCTCAAAGTTGTTTTGATTTGCATTTCTCTAATGGCTAAAGATGATGAGCACTTTTTCAGGTGTCTTTCAGCCATTCCTAATTTCTCTGCTGAGAATTCCCTTTTTAGATCCGTACATTTTTTGATAGGGTCATGCAAGCTTTTGGGCTCTAGATTCTTGAGCTCTTTATATATCTTAGAGATCAGTCCTCTATCACTTGTAGGGTTGGTGAAAATCTTTTCCCATTCTGTAGGCTGGCGTTTTGTCCTATTGACAGTGTCCGTGGCTTTACAGAAGCTTCTTAGCTTCAGAAGACCCCACTTATTGATTGTTGGTCTTAGTGTCTGTGCAACTGGTGTTATATTTAGGAAGTGGTCACCTGTGCCAATTCATAGAAGTATATTTCTCACTTTCTTTTCTATCAAGTTCAAAGTGGTTGGGTTTATGTTGAGGTCTTTGATCCACTTGGATTTGAGTTTTGTGCAGAGTGACAGGCTGGGATCTATTTGTATTTTTCTACACACTTAGGGTTAGAGTTAGGGTTAGGTTTAGGGTTTGGATCTATTTTCATTTTTGTATTTACTAACATCCAGCCATGCCAACACCATTTGTTAATGATACTATCTTCTTTCCATTGAATATTTTGGGTCTCTTTGTCAAAGATTAGGTGGTGATTTTGTCTGTGATAAAAATTCCAAAATGTTTTTTGGTTGAATTTCACAAAGAATGGAAAATATAGATGGAAATTTAAATACCCAATCATCATTCAAGCCAATTGTGGAAGGCAGAGCACAGTTAAAAGTGTTACTACCCTAACTCTGCCTGCTGTAGTTCTGCCTTCCCTATTACTAAGCAGCACAAGACACTCAAAGATCAGTGTGACACAGAAGACTGGAACCATATTGTGATGTGGAAGCATAAAGAGTATAGATGTACAACAGAGAAGACACAAACTTACCTTGGGAATGAGGTAGTTCTTGAATTTAATGTCACTGGTCACTGCATGGGGCAGGCTGATAGGGGCAATATCAAAAAATCTCTGAATCTCATGCACCACAGCATTTGTGTAGGGCATGTGCCTTCTGTCCTGCATGCAGGGGCTGCGTTGTCTACCAACAACATGATCAATCTCTTCCTGGACTTTGGCTGTTATTTAAAACTAAATCTATAAAATTATTTTATCTGTATAAATAAAACATTTGTTACATTGGAAGTAAATACTGTTCCACATAACTCTTATGGAATATATACATAGTACATGTACATGGCATAATAACTCAAACATCAGTGACAAACGGACAGTTTGAATCCTTCTCAGAATATAAAATTTTATAGGCAAATGCATTAACTGCTAAGACTACTGATTATATCTTTGTGAGGGGAGCTTTATTTTTTTATCCCCAAATTGGATTTATCATAAGGAACAAAGTAACGATAAGAATTCATTTACTCAGAAGACCTAAATGTGAGAAATAAAGCAACATGCAAACACAGCTCAATGTGTGCTTTCTATCCCATCAAAATTTACCTGACAGGGATCTCAGTCAAAATACAATTTTTGATGGCTTTCTTTTTTCAAGTAGGGTCTCTTCATCTTTTTTGCTCATTATCCTCATTAAAGCTAGTACAACTGAAAAGTTACATACTGAGATTTTGAATAATACACAGGGCCCTGGCAGCATCTTCACAGTTTCTACCTGTAATTCTGTGGCTCCCCATGTTATCCTCACCTGTGACATAAGGGTACTTCAGCAGCAGTAGTAGAGCATATCTCAGTGTTAAACTTACTGATTCTGTCCCACCAACAAGCAGATCAATCACCGTTGCAATCAAGTTTTCAAGTGTGTAGTTCAAGTGCTGATTGCCGTTTTCCTAAGAATGTTTTGATACAGTTATCTAATGAATTTTCTCCTGAAATATATAACTGGAGTTAAATATACAAGATTGGACAATTCTATGTTATTGATAACATTGAATTTAGGTTGTGTAGTAGTAGCTGAATCTATTATAGCATTCAAGACTTTGGTGTACATAGTCTAAACTTCATTTTCCATACTTATGTTTCATCCTTGTTGAAATTACATTCTTAAAATTATTTCTGACTGTCTACAGAGTCCAAGCGCATTCTGGAGCAGGGGCAGATAAACTCTGCTTGTCACCATACCCATAGCTCCTGCTGAGGGAATTTGCATGGCTACCTACCACCACCTCGAACTGAGCAAACAGACAACTACAGGCGTGCCAGAAGGACAGACTCAGACCCTGCCCAGAGCTGAGGAGGGGTCACCAGGCCCAAGCACCTATATCCCAGCCAGGAAGGGAGACTTGAACTCCCATCGGTTCCGGTTCTGCTTCCTGGACCAAGTGCTGTCTGCAGAGTCCTAGCACATTCTGGAGCAGGGGCAGATGAACTCTGCCTGTCACCATATCCACAGCGCCTGCTGAGGGAATTTACATGGCTACCCACCTCCACATTGAACTGAGCGAACAAACAACTACAGGGGTCCCTGAAGGGTAGATTCAGACCCTGCCCAGAGAGGTGACAGGAGGCACACAAACCTGAGTGCCAAACTGACCAGGAGCCACCTAATCATGAACCACTGAAGCCATGGGCAAATGTCAGTGCAAAAAATTACATAATAATACAAAGAACAACATGGTAACTCAAGAAGAGAGTGGCGATCTTACAAATACAAGACCTAAACTGAGCAATGAAGAGGAAACAGAAGGAAGCAACACCAAAAATTCCTTTTTGATGATCATCGAAGCTCTCAAAGAAGATATAAAAAAAGCCTTAAAGAAATAGAAGAAAATACAAACAAAAAATTGGAAGAGATGAACAAATCTATGAAAGAAACATGCCAGGAAATAAAAGCTGAAATAAAAGTTGAAATAGAAGCAATAAAAAAGGCACAAAATGAGGCAAAGATGGAAATAGAAAATCTGAAGAAAAAAGCTGAAACCACAGATACAAGCATAACAAACAGAGTTCAAGGGATGGAAGATAGAATCTCTGAAGTGGAAGACTCAGTAGCTCAAATAGATATATCAGTCAAAGAAAATAGCAAAACTAAAAAAGCCATAACTCAAAATGTTCAGGAAATCTGGGACAATATGAAAAGACCTAATATGAGAATAATAGGAATAGAAGAAGGAGAAGAATACCAGCTCAAAGGCACAGATAAAGTTTTCAATAAAATCATTGAAGAAAACTTCCCTAACCTGAAGGAAATGCCTATAAAGATACAAGAAGCTTACAGAACACCAAATAGATATGATCCCCCAAAAAAGTCAGTGTGCTACATTATAATCAAGCCACAAAACATACAGAACAAAGAAAAAATCTTAAGAGCTGCAAAAGAAAAGGGCCAACTCACATATAAAGGCAGACTCATCAGAATAATGCCTGACTATTCAATGGAAATGATGAAAGCTAGAAGGGCTTGGTCAGAAGTTATACAGACACTAAAATAGCATGGCTGTCATACTAGAATACTATACCCTGCAAAATTATCAATCCATAGATGGAGTAAACAAGGTGTTTCAGGAAAAGTCAGACTGAAACAATATCTATCTACCAATCCAGCACTACAGAGAGTATTAGAGGGAAAATTCGAACCTCAGAACCCCAGATACACCCACGAAATCACAATCAATCAATAAGTCCACAGCAGAATACCTAGAGAAAGGAAATAAAAACAAGTTGCCACCAAAAATGGCAGGAAATATGAATCAATGGTCACTAATTTCCCTTAATATCAATGGTCTCAGCTCTCCTATAAAACGTCACACACTAACAATATGGATACAACAACAGAAGCCATACTTCTGTTGCCTACAAGAAACACACCTCAACTGCAAAGACAGACACAGGCTTAGAATAAAGAGTTGGGAAAAGATTTTCCAGTCAAACAGTCCTAAGAAACAAGCAGGGGTTGCAATCCTAATATCTAACAAAGTAGACTTTAAGCTAAAAGCAATTAAAAGGGACCAAGAGGGTCACTACTTATTCATCACAGGAAAAACTGGTCAAGAGGAGATTTCAATCTGAATATTTATGCCCCTAATATAAGGGCCCCTACTTATGTAAAAGAAACACTGCTAAAGCTCCAATCCCACATCAATTCTTACACCGTAATAGTGGGAGACTTCAATACCCCACTTTCAAACCTGGATAGGTCAAACAGACAGAGACTCAACAGAGAAATAAGGAGTCTAACAGAGGTTATGATGCAAATTGACTTAATAGATTAGTGGAAGCTACAGAAGCTTCCACTCAAATGCAAAGGAACATACATATTTCTCAGCTCCTCATGGAACTTTCTCTAAAATTCACCACATAATTGGTCATAAAGCAAATATCAACAGATACAAAAAATGGAAATAATCTCTTGTATAATATCGGATACCAGGGCCTAGAGTTAGAGTTCAACAATATCAAAATCAAAGAAAGCATATCAACTCATGGAAACTAAACATCACTCAGCTGCTATCTCTGGGTCAAGGAAGAAATTAAGAAAGAAATCAAAGTCTTCCTAGAATTTAATGAAAATGAATCCACAATATATCCATACTTTTCAGATACAATGAAAGCAGTCTTAAGAGGAAAATTCATAGCACTAGATGCCTACATAAAAAACCTAGAGAAATCCCACACTAGAGACCTAATAGCTCAGCTGAAAGCCTTAGAACAATTAGAAGCAAACTCACCTAGATGTAGACAGCAGGAAATAATCAAACTTAGAGCTGAAATCAATACAATTGAAACAAAAAGAACAATACAATGAATCAATGAATCTAAGAGTAGGTTCTTTGAGAAAGTTAACAAGATAGATAAGCCCTTAGCCAAACTGATGAAAAAACACAGAGAGAGTGTTCAAATCAACAAATTCAGAAATGAAAAGGGGAACATAACAACAGACCGCCAGAAAATGTAGAGAATTATCAGATCATATTTTCACAATCTGTATTCCACAAAAATGGAAAACCAAGAAGAAATGGACAGCTTTCTGGACAGGCAACATCTTCCAAAATTAAATGAAGATCAGATTAATTACCTAAACAGGCATTGGCTTATAGAACCCTTAAGGAAATCGAAGCTGTCATTAAATGCCACCCCAAAATAAAAGCCCTTGTCCAGATGGTCTCAGTACAGAATTCTAACAGACACTCAAAGAAGAATTACTACCAATATTCCTCAAACTATTTCACACAGTAGAAACTGAGGGAATATTGCCAAGTTACTTTTATGAGGCCACAATTACCCTAAGACCAAAGCAACTCAAAGACACAATAAAGAAGGAGAACTACAGACCAATTTCTGTCATGAATATTGATGCGAAAATTCTCAACAAAATTTTGGCAAACCGTATACAACAATGTATAAAAAATATCATCCATCAACACCATGTATGCTTCATCCCAGAAATGCAGGGCTGGTTTAACATTCCAAAAACTTTAAATGTTATCCATCATTTAAACAAACTGAAGGAACAAAACCACATCATCATATCCTAAGATGCGGAAAAAGCCTTTGACAAAATCCAACACTCCTTTATTATTAAAACCATGGAGAGAACAGGAATACAGGGAGAATACCTAAATATAATAAAGGGATTTACAAGAACCTGAAAGCCAGTATCAAACTTAATGGAGAAAAACTCAAAGCAATCCCACTAAAATCAGGAACTAGACAAGAATGTCCTCTCTCCCCTTATCTATTCAATATAGTTCTCGAAGATATAGCTAAAGCAGTAATGGAACGAAAACAGATTAAGGGGATACAAATTGGAAAAGAAGTAGTGAAACTATCTCTATTTGCAGATGATAAGATTGTGTACATAAGTGACCCACAAAATTCTTCCAAGGAACTGCTACGGCTGATAAACACCTTCAGCAATGTAGCAGGATAAAAGATACACTAAAGATAGAAGAGCTGAAAAAGAAATAAGAAAAACATTACCCTTCATAATAGCTGCAAATAGTATTAAATACTTTGGAGTAACTATAACCTAAGAAGTAACAGATCTATTTGACAAAAATTTTAAATCACTGAAGAAAGAAATTGAAGAGGATATCAGAAAATAGAAAGCTCTCCCATGTTCCTGGATTGGTAGGATCAACATAGTAAAAATGGCAATTTTACCAAAGGCAGTCTACAGATTCAATGCACTACCCATCAAAATCCCAACACAATATTTTTTGGGCCTTGAAAGAACAATACTCAATTTCATTTGGAATAGCAGGAAAGCCAGGATTGCCAAAACAATTTTACTCAACAAAAGAAACTCAGGAGGTATCACCATCCCTGACTTCAAGTTATACTATAGAGCTACAGTAATAAAAACAGCTTGGTACTGGCATAAAAACAGACTTGTGGATCAAAGGAATAGAACTGAGGATCAAGACATTAACCCAAAACCTATGAACATCTGATCTTTGACAAAGAGGTCCAAAACATTCAATGGAAAAAAAGATAGTATATTTAACAAATCGTGTTGGCATAGCTGGATGGAAGTGTGTATAAAAATGCAAATAGATCTGAGCCTGTCACCCATCACAAAACTCAAATCCAAGTGGATCAAAGACCTCAACATAAACCCAGCCATTTTAAATTTGATAGAAAAGAAAGTGAGAAATACACTTCTACTAATTGGCTCAGACAACCACTTCCTAAATATAACACTAGTGACACAGACATTCTGACGAACAATCAATAAGTGGATCTCCTGAAGCTAAGAAGCTTCTAAAGCCATGAAGACTGTCAATCGGACAAAATGACAGCCTACAGAATGGGAAAAGACTTTGACCAACCCTACAAGTGATAGAGGACTGATCTCTAAGATATATAAAGAGCTCAAGAATCTAGAGCCCCAAAGATTGAATAACCCAATCAAAAAATGGGGTTCAGATCTAAAAAGGGAATTCTCAGCAGAAAAATTACAAATGGCTGAAAGGCACCTGAAAAAATGTTCATAATCTTTAGTCATCAGCGAAATGCAAATCAAAACAACTTTGTGATACCACCTAAAACCTGTTAGATTGGCTAATACAAAAGTCACAGATGACAGCCTATGTTGGAGAGGATGGGGAGCAAGGGGAACACTCCTCCATTGTTGGTGGGAGCGTAAGCTTGTTCAGCCACTTGGAATGCAGTATGGCAGTATCTCAGAAAATTGAGAATCAATCTCCCCAAGGACCCAGCAATACCACTTCTGGGTGTATACCCTAATGATGCACAGTCGTACTCCAAAGGTATTAGCTCAACCATGTTCATAGCAACATTATTTGTAATAGCAAGAACTTGGAAACAACCTAGATGTCCCTCAACGGAAGAATGGATTAACAAACTGTGGTACATCTACACAATGGAATACTACTCAGCAGTAAGAAAAAGTGATATTCTAAAATTTGCAGGCAAGTGGATGAATTTCGAGAATATCTTCCTGAGTAAGGTATCACAATCTCAGAAAGATAAGCAGAGGATGTACTCACTCAATAGTGCTGTCTAAACAAACAAACAAGAAAAAAGCCAAGCATGCCCAAGCTGCAAACCATAACCACTGAACAGCTTGGGATCAGAAAAGACCTGGACTGACCCTTGAGATCCCACTCCACCTATAGAAACACCTGCCTCACTCTTGAGGGAAGGGGTCAAAACTGGATCTGCCAGGAGTGGAGACTGAACTAATCATTATTGGGTCAGTGGGTCCATGGAACTGTCTGCTGCCTGCCCAGGGAGGGGATGGGGAGTTGTGGAGAAGAAAAAATGACCAGTCATGGCAGGAGGGGGAAGGGACCTTGAATATGGATATACAGGGATAGAAAGCATGACTTCTTTGTTAATAATAATAATAATAATAATAATAATAATAATAATAAGAAAACGAAAATCTGTATTCCACAAAAATGGAAACATAAAAGAAATGGACAGCTTCTGGACAGGTACCATCTACCAAAATTAAATGAAGGTCAGATTAATTACCTATACAGGCCTCTAACCCTTAAGGAATTTGAAGCTGTCATTAAAAGCCTCCCCAAAAATAAAAGCCCTCATCCAGATGGTCTCAGTGCAGAATTCTACCAGACATTCAAAAAAGAATTATTACCCTTACTCCTGAAACTATTTCACAGAATAGAAACTGAAGGTATGTTGCCCAATTCCTTTTATGAGGTCACAATTACCCTAAAACCAAAGCAACTCAAAGACACAACAAAGAAGGAGAATTACAGACCAATTTCCCTCATGAATATTGATGTGAAAATTCTCAACAAAATTTTAGCAAACTGTATACAACAATATATAAAATATAACATCCACCAACACCAAGTATGCTTCATCCCAGAAATGCAGGGCTGGTTTAACATATGAAAAACCATAAACGTGGGGCTGGAGAGATGGCTCAGCGGTTAAGAGCACCGTCTGCTCTTCCAGAGGACCTGGGTTCGATTCCCAGCACCCACATGGCAGCTAACAACTGTCTGTAGTTCCAGGTCCAGGCAAACACCAAGGCAAATAAATAAATAAATAAATAAATAAAGTTTAAAAAAAAAAGAACGTCACCAAAACAAATTTAAAAAAAAAAAAAGAAAAAAGAAAAACCATAAACGTTATCCATCATATAAACAAACTAAAGGAACAAAAACACATGATCATATCCTTAGATGCTGAAAAAGCCTTTGACAAAAATCCAACAGTCCTTTATGATATAAGCTATGGAGAGATCAGGAATTCAGGGAGAATACCTAAATATAATAAAGGTGATTTACAAGAAGTCGACAGCCAACAATCCCACTAAAATCAGGAACTAGACAAGGATGTCCTCTCTCCCCTTCTCTATCCAATACAGTTCTTGAAGTTTTAGCTAAAGCAATAAAAGAATAAAAGAAGATTAAATTGATACAAATTGGAAAATAAGTGAAAATATCTCTATTTGCAGATGATACGATTGTATACATAAGTGGCCCAAAAGATTCTACCAGGAATCTTCTACAGGTGATAAACACCTTCAGCAATATAGCAGGGTACAAGATTAATTCAAAGAAATCAGTAGCCCTTCTATACACTAAAGATAGGCGGGCTGAAAAAGAAATAAGGTAAAAATATCCTTCATAAGAGCTGCAAATAGTATTAAATAGTTTGTATAACTACAACCAAAGAAGTAACAGATCTATTTGACAAAAATTTTAAATCACTGAAATGAAGAAAGAAATCGAAGTGTATATCAGGCAATGGAAAGCTCTCCTATGTTCCTTGATATGTAGGATCAACATAGTAAAATTATTAATTCTACCAAAAGCAATCTATAGATTCAATGCACTGCCCATCAAAATACCAGCACAATATTTTTTGGATCTTCAAAAAACAATAGTCAATTTCATTTGGAATAACAGGAAAGCCAGGGTTGCCAAAACAATTTTGCCGAACAAAAGAACCTCAGGAGGCATCACCATCCCTGACTTCAAGCCATACTATAGAGCTACAGTAAAAAAACAGCCTGTACTGTGGCATAAAAACACACTTGTGGAACAATGGAATAGAATTGAGAATCCAGACATTAACCCAAAAACCTATAAACACCTGATCTTCGACAAAGAGGCCCAAAATATTCAATGGAAAAAAGATAGTATTTTTAACAAATGGTGTTGGCATAGTTGGATGGTAGTGGGTAAAATGTAAATAGATCCAAGCCTGTCACCCTGCACAAAACCCAAATCCAAGTGGATCAAAGACCTCAACATAAACCCAACCACTTTAAAGTTGATAGAAAAAAAAGTGGGAAATACACTTCTACGAATTGGCACAGGCAACCACTTCCTAAATATCACACCAGTGGTACAGATTCTAAAACCAACAATCATTAAGTGGGATCTCCTGAAGCTGAGAAGCTTCTGTAAAGCCATGGACACTATGAATAGGACAAAACAACAGCCTACAGAATGGGAAAATATTTTCACGAACCCTACAAGTGATAGAGGACTATCTCTAAAATATATAGAGAACTCAAGTATCTAGAGTTCAAAACCTTGAATAACACAATCAAAAAATGGAGTTCAGATCTAAAAAGGGAATTCTCATCAGAGGAATTATGAATGGCTGAAAGGCACTTGAAAAAGTGCTCATCATCTTTAGCCATCAGAGAAATGCAAATCAAAACAACTTTGAGATACCACCTAACACCTGTTAGATTTGTTAAGATAAAAGACACAGATGACAGCCTATGCTCCAGATGATGTGGATCAAGGAGATCACTCCTCCATTGTTGGTGGGAGTGTAAGCTTGTTTAGCCACTCTGGAATGTATGGCAGTATCTCAGAAAATTGAGAATCAATCTCCTCAAGGACCCAGCAATACCACTTCTTGGTGTATTCCCTAAAGATGCACAGTCACACTCAAAGGCAGGCAAATGGATGCATTTGGAGAATATTCTCCTGACAGAGGTATCACAAACCCTGAAAGATTAACAGGGATGTACTCACTCATTAGTGAACTCTAAACAAACAAACAAGAAAAAAGCAAAGCATGCCCATGTTGCAAACCACAAACTCTGAACAGCTTGGGATCAGAAACTCTCTGGACTGACTACTTGGATCCCACTCCCTGTAGAGGAATACCTGACTCAGTCTTGAGGTTACAGGGAGAAAACTGGATCTGCCAGGAGTGGAGGCTGAAATAAGCAATATTGGGACAGTGGGCCTTTGGGACCTCCTGCTGCCTGCCCTGTGGGGGATGGGGAGTTATGGAGAAGAGAGAATGACTTGATGTGGTTGGAGGGGGAAGGAATCTTTAATAAAGATATACAAGAATAGAAAGTGTGACTTCTTTGTTCTAATAATAATAAAAAAAAGACTGAGCCTCACAGACTACTTCAGCCAAGACATAACCATTACCCTAAATTTTCTCAGGGTCCAAAGATCACTATTACCTCAAATCATTACAGAATATTTTAGAGAACTATTATCACATTTCACAAATTTGTTATATATATTTGTTATTATTAAAGTGGTTGGTTACAAACTGTTGATGGTCATAATCAGGAAAAAACTAAACAATGGAATATAATTCAAAGATTATTTTCTATAGGAAGAAAGGCATTTACGATATAGAAGTAATAAGATAAAATGGTGAATTATTAAGTGAACTTTTAAGTCAGAAAGGCAACTGCTATTCTTAAATATTTTATATTAGTATATATTTTTGTATGTTGATACAAATTTAAAGTTAATTGTGTTATACTACATACATTTCTATTTTTGTTTGGATTTTTGTCCTTATGAAGCTCATTTAAAATGTAATGTTAAAGATACAGATTGATAGCCATTTCTAATTTTTAAATTTATGGTCACATTAGTTTTATTTAAGATCATGAATTCATACAGAATTTGGTATTGGATATGATTAATAACCTAATGCTTTTCACAACAGTGAGACATGTCTACTCCTGGCAGTACAAATCTACTTTAGAGAAGATGATGGGCATCAAAAAACATACAAACAAACAAATCTACATATGGATTTAGCTTTCATTTTTGCCATAGCTAGCTGTCTGTGCAAAGAAACTTCCCTTGACTCAAATGCTACCATTATATTGTTCAAACTTGACAAGTAGGTTGCAAAAAAACCAACTGACATACTTTTGAAAGATAAGGTAAAACAGTCCTTCAAAATTCCCTGCATCTCATAAAAGTTTTTTCAATATACTAGACCTTGGGGCCAATAATGCATTCCCCAACATTGCAGAGAAACTTTTCAGGATGGTTCAGGCATCCTGATTTCCCTCTCATTAGGTAACATTTTATTCTTCTTTGGTGTCTGATGATGTTGAAAACTAAATAGTTAAATTTTCCTTATTTATGTTAAAAGATGAATTAGGTATAGAACTTTATACTTTCAAAGATAAGATAGGTAATAAAATATTTTTTTCTGATTTTGTCAAATTACAAATGGAGTGAATATTGTAAATATAATTCTTACTTAATTACTATCATTGTATATAATCTTATTATGTTAAAGTTAAAGCACTTCTTTTTAATGAAACACTAAGAGGAAAATGCTGTGAAATAATTCTTGGTACATTGGAAAGATTTGTCACTCTGGGTGATTTATAAAAAGTTGACTGACTAGGAGTCTGGCAGAAATTAAAAGCAGTTCAACCAAATTAGGAAAATGAGGGGAAGGAGAAGGGTGGAGCTTGTAAAATGCCAGCTAGTGATCTAGGAAGCAGGGTGTATAGAAAATGAAGTAGCAGGCCATGAGTGATGTGGCAAAGCATAGATAAGAAATATGGGTTAATTTAAATGGAAGGGTTAAGTGGTAGTGAACCTGAGGTATTAGATGAGCATTTATAAATAATCTTAAGTCTCTGAGTTGAATACTTGGGAAGTATCTGCCAGAGCAGGACAGATGCTTGTTTACAGTATTACAACAAGTCCTCCATACCTGAATTTATAATATTCTTGATTTTTTTAAGGCACAACCAAATTTTCCTGTATTTCATGGGAGCAAAATTTGATTTAGTAAACAGGGGAAGAATGGTGCCATAATGCTACCTATTACAAGGCTCTATCGAGAACTTCCTTGTAAAATATTCTTTTTTTTAACCCAATTATCCCACTTCTGGGAATTTATTTTAAGGAATAGTTCAGGAGATAGAAAAAGCTCAGATTAACTAAAGGATGTTTTTGCTGGGAAAAATTACCCTTTACATTCAAAAGTAAGAGAATAACTAAATGAGTTATGATACAGCAACTAGAAAAGTTATTATACAGAGTGACTGGAAGGGTTGGGAGGGGAAGGGAGCTTTAACAAGGATATACACAAAAAATATGACTTTATTCATAATAAAAAGGAAGAAAAAAAGGAAAAATAATTACGGAGACTACAACAAAATAAAAAAATTGACATGTTGATAAAGGAGAAAAATAGCATATAAAATTATATCTGCTTTATGATTTCAACATGACAAACAAAATCTATAAACTACAACTCAAAGAAAGAGATTTGATGAGTCAAACAGAATGATTTAGAGTGGCCTGATAGAGATTCTATGTCTTTGTTTAATGGGTGTTATTTTTTCTTTTCTTCATTTTTCAGCAGAAATACGGGCTACTATGTTTTAAATACAATATTACACATAAATTATTTGTCATAATAATTTGTCTTTTTTTTGATAGGATGTCCCAAACAAACCATAGTATCAAGTTATTTTAAAACTGTCTTAGGTTCTCTTTACTGATCACTTGAAATTATTATTATTTTATAGAGTTGGTTCTGGGATAGCCAGGGCTACACAGAAAACCTGAAATCAAAAATAAATAAATAAATCCAAAATTTCCCCAAAATAAGTAAATAATATGATTGTTGTTATCATTTTTGAGACAAAGTCTTACTATATAGTTCTATCTGTCCTGTAACTCATTATGTAGACCGTGCTGTCCTCAAACTCAGAGATTTGCCTGCCTCTGCCTCCAGAGTACTAGGATTAAAGGCAAGCACCTCTACACTCATCCTTCACTTAAAATTATTATATGTCCTTTTGTCAATTGACAGTATGACAGTAGTCCCGGCAAAACAGTTGTTACACATGGCTAGACTCTACAAACCACAAATTTAACTTTAAACATTATTTACTGAAATATTACTACACTATACTCTGCTTGCTATTTTTATTTATTTTTCTTCCTTTTTTATTATGAATAAAGTCTCATTTTTTATCCATGTATTCACTTGTTCAAACTCCCTTCCACCTCTCACCCCTTCCAGTATTGGACTCAGTATAGCTGCACAGTAATTATAGAGTTCAAATTATTTAAATGAGATAAGGAATAACGTCTAGAAAGATTCATTGCCACTAAAGATGATGTGATACATTCCATTTGGGAGTCAAATGGCCAAAGGATCTATAAAATAAGGTAGGGTGGATGATGTATATGTACAGATATGATACTAGGACAAGGTGACAGAACATAATACAGTCATGGTGTTTAGGGATAAAGGAGAGTTGACAAAGCTGTAAAATGATATGCTACAGAATTTCCAACAAGGATACAGCTTTAAATGATGAAGCAAGTTCAGAAATAATTTGCCATTATTTTCTATCAAGTTGATAATGTTTTCATAACCACTAGATGGCCTCCAGTGTATCTCATGTTATATACACACACTATTAAAATCACAAATGTTTCTTGTATTGATACCTGAAAAAGAAACTCATCTGTCTCCCTTTGTAATAGAGCTTCATACCATTTTATAAGACTAAACTTGGCATATATATGTCCAAATTAACAATAATTACTCATCCTCCTCTGTGAGGCATCACAAACCCAGAAAGATAAGCAGGGGATGTACTCACTCATTAGTGGACTTTAAATAAAAAGCGAAGCACACCCAAGCTGCAAGACACAACCAATGAACAGCTTGGGATCCAAAGCACCTTGGGTTGGCACCTTGGAGCCCATTCCCACCAGTGGAGCACCTAACCCAGTCTTGATATTAGGATGAGGAAATCGGAATTGCCTGAAATGGATGCTGAACTAAGACATTTTCGGACCTTGGGACCTCCTGTGCATGCTGCGGAGGAGATAAGGAGATGGGGAGAAGAGAGAGTTACCAGGAGGGGTGGGAGGGGGAAGGGAGTTTGAACAAGGGGATACATGGATTAAAAATGAGACTTTATTCCAAAATAAATGAAAATATTAATATCTTTGCTCTCATAAAATATTGAACTGTCATACATTAATTGGGAACTTACTTATAAAAATGATATAATAGGTTAAGGAAAAAAGAATTATCCTCCATACCTAGAAATTTCATTTCCATATGGGGAAATGCCTTTTTGATATACAGTGGTACAATTGTGGTGTTTATTTCTTGTCAGTAAATATTTCTGTATATTGGATTTAAACATAGTTCAACAAATAGGACATATTCAAGCTATTAGAAACCTAGTCTAGCCCTCTAGTGAGGGAGGGAATACTTCTAAGAGGACAACCTCCTCCTACTGTTTTCTTAAACCAGTAAGTTCCTTAACCATATTATAAATATTTATCATAATACCCGCACATTAGTATAGAATTTTCATTTTAGCAGTGATGCTTCCTTTCTTTGCAAACAAAGAAATCAATACTTAGTATAATTGTGAAGAGCAACAGATAATGGAACATTGAGTGCCCGTTAAAATATGTAAACTACAACCATTATATTTAAAGCTCAGGGTATATCATAGATTATGTAGAAAAATATTGTAAGAATCAAAAAGGAAGTCTACTGAAACATGTATCATTTTAGGTATGACAGGGAAGCTACATACAAGAAATTAAAAAATATGGCATTTGTTTTAGAAGCTAAATAATGATAATACCAATTAAACATCACACTTTTTAATAGTTGCAAATAGCATTATATATCATGGAGTAACTCTAACCAAAGAAGTAGCAGGCCTCTTTGAAAAAAACTTTAAGTCACCAAAGAAAGAAATCAAAGAGGATATCAGAAAATGGAAAGATTCCCCATGCTCCTGGGTAGACAGAATCAAAATGGCAATTTTACCAAAAGCAATTTACAGATTTAATGCAATACCCATCAAAATCACAACACATTTTTTACAGACCTTGAAAGAACAATACTCAATTTCATATGGAATAACAGGAACACAGGATCACCAAAACAACACTGCTCATAAAAGAACTTCAGGATTACTACCATCCCTGACTTCACACTATACTATAGAGCTATAGGGAAAAAAAGATTGGTACTGGTATAAATACAGACTTGTAGGTAAATGGAATAGAACTGAAGACCCTGACATTTACCCACACACATATGAACACCTGATCTTTGACAAAGAACCCAAAAATATCCAATGGAAAAAAGTTAATATCTTAAACAAATGGTGTTGGAATAACTGGATGGTAGTATGTAGAAGAATGCGAATAGATCTAAACCTATCACCCTGCACAAAACTTAAATCCAAGCAGATCAATGACTTCACATAAGCCCAGTGACACTGAACTTGGTAGAAAAGAAAGTGGGAAATACCCTACAATGCATTGGCCCAGGTGACCACTTCCTAAATATAGCACCAGTAGTGCAGGCATTAAGAACAACAATCAATATGTGGAACCTCCTGAAACCAAGGAGTTTCTGTAAGGCCAACACTGTCAATGAGACAAAACAACAGCCTACAGAATGGGAAAAGATATTCACCAACCATACAAGTAACAGAGGACTGATTTCTAAAATATATAGAGAACTAAAAAAACTAGAGTCTCAAACCCTAAATAACCCAGTTATAAAATAGAGTTTAGAACTAAAAAGAGAATTTCCAGCAGAAGAATTACAAATGGTTAAAGGCACTTGAAAAAGTGCTCAACATCTTTAGCTATCAGAGAAATGCAAATCAAAACAACTATGAGATACCACCTTACACATGTTGGAAGGGCTAAGATCAAAAATACAGAGGATAACCTATGCTGGAGAGGATGCAGAGAAAGAGGAACACTCCTCTATTCTTGGTAGGAATGTAAACTTGTTCAGCCAGTATGGATTGCAGTATGGAGGTTTCTCCACAAACTGAGAATCAATCTCTCCAAGGACACAGCAATACTACTATTGGGCATATACCCAAAGGACTCTCATTTGCTCTCAAAGGCATTAGCTCAACTATGATCACAACAGCATTATTCATAATAGCAAGAACCTGGAAATAACCTAGATGCCCCTCAACTGTAGAATGGATTAACAAACCATGTTATATCTACACAGTGGAGTACTACTCAGCAGTTAAAAAATAACAACCTAAAATTTGGAGAAAAATGTATAGATTTGGAGAATATCCTTCTTAGTGAGGTATCACAAGCTCAGAAAATAAGCATGGGATGTATTCACTCATTTGTTGATATTAGACAAAAAGAAAAAAAAGCAAAGAACACCCACACTGCAACCCCTGAATAGCATGGGATGAGCAAAAATGTAAGAGACACATCCAGGGACTCCCCTAGGAAGAAAAAATAGAGATCTCCTTAGGTAATTGGAAGCATAAGGAGTTGGAACAAAGAAGAAGTAGGAACAAATCATGAGAGAAGGGGAGGACTGTGTGAGAGAAGCAACAATAAGGGAGAAAAAAAGAGATGGAAATCTTAATAAAGGAAGTCAATGTGGGGTTGTTAAAAGACCAGGTGCTAGGGTCACCTGCAAGAACTCATAGGATGTCCCTGCCTAGGTCTCCAACCAATAGTGAAGGTGTTTTCCTGACAGGACTTCTGTATAATCAAATGAATTTCCACCTCATGTGCCATTACAGATCTTATATCCAACAATGAATAGAGGTAGAGGCTGAGATACATGGCTGAGCAGTGGGCTGAGCTTCTGGTGCAGCTAAGAGCAGGGAAGGAGACTCTATATGAGCAAGAGGGTAGAATTTTGAGGAAAATCCCCACAGTGATGGCCAGCTGTATTTCTGGGGAGCTCACTGAATTAAGAAAAGCCACTGGGGAATCTTCCAGAAAAGGAACTAGGTCCTGCAAGAATAGGCAACTGTACAATGACATTGTCACTATGTGGAGACTCTAAGGGAGAGATCAGACTGATTCTGTGCATGGACTGGCATTTGGAGACCAATCTCCCGAGAAGAATAACTAACCCAGTCATGACATAAAGTGCATGGATGCCAACCTAGACTACTGTACACAGCAAAAACATCAATCAACATAGATGGAGTAAACAACATATTTCACAACATAACCAGATTTAAACATACCTAACCACAAATCTCACCCTACAAAAAGCCCTAGAGGGAAAATTCCAACCTAAGGAAACCAGAAACATCTATGTAACCTGAGACAATTGATAAGCCCACTGAAGGAACCCCCCTTGAATAAAAGAAAATACAAGCTACTAACAAAAATGATTGGAAATATTGATCATTGGTCATTAATATCCCTTAATATCACTGGACTCAAATCACCTATAAAAAGACACACACAAACACAATGGATACAAAAACAGAAGCCATCCTTCTGGTGCATACAAGAAACACTCAACATTAAGGACAGATACATGCTCAGAGTAAAGCATTGAGGGAAGATTTTTCTAATCAAATGGCCCTTAGAAACAAGCTGGTGTTGCCATCCTAATATATAACAAAGTAGACTTCAAACAAACTCAATTAAAAGAGACCAGGATGGACATTAGTTAAACATCTCAGGAAAAATTGATCAAGATGACATTTCAATCCTGAATATTTATACCCCTAATATAAGGGCATATATCTATGTAAAAGAAACACTACTAAATCTCAAATCCCATATCAATTATCACACTCTAATAGTAGGAGACTTCAATACCCCACTTACATCCTTGGAAAAATCAACCAGAGACTCAAGAGAGAAATAAGGAGTCTAACACAGGTTATGATGAAAATGGATTTAACAGATATTTACATAAGCTTCCACCCAAACTCAAAGGAATATACATTTTTCTCAGCACCACATGGAACTTTCTCTAAATTGACCACATAACTGGTCATAAAGCAAATATCAACAGATACAAAAAATGGAAATAATCCTTTTTGTCATATCTGACCACCAGGGCCTAAAGTTAGAGTTCAACAACATGAAAATCCACAGAAGTCCTACCATCTCATGGAAACTAAACATCACTCAACTGAACCACTCCAGGGTCAAGGAAGAAATTAAGAAAGAAATCAAGGTCTTCCTAGGATTTAACAAAAATGAATCCATAACTTACCCAAATTTATGGGACACAATGAAAGCAGTGTTAAGAGGAAAATTCATAGCACTAGATGCCTATATGAAAACCTAGAGAAATGCCATGCTAGAGAACTAACAGCACAGCTGAGTACCATAGAACAATTAGAACCAAATTAATCTAGAAGCATTAGACAGCAGGAAATAATTAAACTTAGAGCTGAAATCAATAGAATTGAAACAAAAAGAACAATACAAAGAATCAATAAATCAAAGAGTTTGTTCTTTGAGAAAGTCAACAAGATAGATAAACCCTTATGCAAACTAACTAAAAGGCTGAGAGAGAGTATCCAAATCAACAAAATCAGAAATTAAAAGGGGGACATTACAACAGACCCCCAGGAAATCCAGAGAATTATCACATCACACTTTGAAAATCTATACTTCACAAAAATGGAAAACCTAGAAGAAATGACAGCTTTTTGGACAGGTACCACTTATTAAAATTAAATCAAGATCGGATTAAATACCTAAACAGGCCTATAAAACTAAAGGAAATAAAAGCTGTCATTAAAAGCCTCCCAAGTAAAAAAAGCCAAGGTCCAGATGGTCTCAGTGCAGAATTCTACCAGATATTCAAAGAAGAACTAATACTAATACTCCTCAAACTGTTTCACACAGTATATACTGAAGGATATAGACAAACTCTTTTTATGAGCCCACAATTACTCTAATATGCAAGCCACTCAAAGACACTACCAAGAAGAATTACAGACCAATTTCCCTCATGAATATTGATGCTAAAATTCTCAACAAAATTATGGCAAACTGTATACAACAACATGTAAATATATCATCTACCTCTAACAAGTAGGTTTCATCCCAGAAATGCAGGAATGGTTCAACATAGGAAAACCATAAATGCCATCTATCATATAAACAAACTGAAGGAAAAAAAACCACATGATCGGGGGCTGGAGAGATGGCTCAGCGGTTAAGAGCACCGTCTGCTCTTCCAGAGGACCCGGGTTCGATTCCCAGCACCCACATGGCAGCTGACAACTGTTTGTAGTTCCAGTTCCAGGCAAACACCAAGGCAAATAAATAAATAAAGTTTAAAAAATAAAACCACATGATCATATCCTTAGACACTGAAGAAGTCTTTGAGAAAATCCAACACTCTTTTATGCTAAAAGTCATGGATATGTCAGGAATACAGGGAAAATATTTAATATAACAAAGGTCATTTACAGAAGCTGAGGCAACATCAAAATAAATGAAGAAATACTCTAATCAATCCTATTCAAATCAGGAACCAGACAAGGCTGCCCTCTCTTCCCTTATCTAATCAATGTAGTTCTCAAGGTTTTAGTTAAAACAATAAGAGAATGAAAGGAGATTAAGGGGATACAAATTAGAATAGAATAACTATCTCTATTTGCAGATGATATAATTGTATACATAAATGATCTACAAAATTCTACCAGGGATGTTTGACAGCTGATAAACACCTTTTTCAATGTAGCAGGATACATTATCAACACAAAGACATCAGTAACTCTCCTATACACTAACAATAAAAGGGCTGAAAAAGAAATAAGGGAAACATCACCCTTTATAATTACTGCAAATAGCATAAATACCTTGCAGTAACTATAACCAAAGAGTTAACAGATCTAATTGACAAACACTTTAAATCAATGAAGAAAGAAATTGAAGTGGATATAAGAAAATGGAAATATCTCCCGTGTTCCTGGATAGGAAGGATCCACATTGAAAATTGGTAAAAACAGCAATTCTCCCAAAAGCAATCTACAGATTCAATGTACTTCCCATCAAAATCCCAACACAATATTTTTTGGACCTTAAAAGAACAATACTCAATTTCATTTGGAATAACAGGAAAGCCAGCATTGCCAAAACAATTTTGTTAAACAAAAGAGCGTCAGGAGGCACCACTTTCCCCAACTTCAAGTTATACTATAGAGCTATAGTAATAAAAACAGCCTTGTATTGGCATAAAAGCAGACTTGTAGTATATTAATGAAATCAAATTGAAGATCCTGACATTAACCCAAAAACCTATGAACACCTGATCTTTGATAAGAGGCCCAAAATATTCAATGGAAAAGAGACAGTATCTTTAACAAATTGTGTTGGCATAGCTGGATGGTAGTGTATAGAAGAATGCAAACAGATCCAAACCTATCACCCTGCACAAAACTCAAATCCAAGTGGATCAAAGACCTCAACATAAACCTAGCCAAACTGAACTTGATAGAAAAGAAAAGTGGGAAATACCCTCCAATGAATTGGCACAGGTGATCACTTCCTAAATGTATCACCAGTATCACAGACACTAAGAACAATAATCAATAACTGGGACCTTCTGAAACTGAGAGGCTTCTGTAAAGCCAAGAACATAAGTCAATAAGACATAATGACAGCCTACAGAATGGGAAAAGATTTTCACCAACCCTACCAGTGACAGAGGATTGATCTCTAAAATATATAGAGAACTCAAGAAACTAGAGCCTAAAACCTTGAATAACCAAATCAAAAAATGGGTTTAAGAACTAAAACGGGAATTCTCAGCAGAAGAATTACAAATGACTGAAAGGCACTTGAAAAAGTGCTCAACATCTTTAGCCATCAGAGAAATGCAAATCAAAACAACTTTGAGATATCACCTGACACCTGTCAGATTGGCTAAGATAAAAGACACAAATGACAACCTATCCTGGAGAGGATGCAGAGCAAGGGGGACACTCCTCCATTGTTGGTGGGAGTGTAAGCCTGTTCAGCCACTTTGGAATGTAGTATGGCAGTTTCTCAGAAAACTGGGAATCAATCTCCTCAAGGATCCAGCAATACCACTACTGGGCATATACTCTATAGATGCACATTCACACTCTGAATTCATTAGCACATCTATGATCATAGCAGCATTATTTGTAATGGCAAGAATCTGGAAACAACCTAGATGCCCCCAACTGAAAAATGCATTAACAAACTGTTTTACAACTATGTTGTAAAGATTTTCTGAGCCCGTTTGGGCCAGAGGTTTTACCTGGCCCACAGCGGCTTTTGTCTCCCAAAGAAATGAATCAGACACTTACATTAACTCTATACTGTTTGGCCCATGTCTCATGCACATTATTAGCTAGCTCATTTATCTTAATTTAACTTATTTTTTGTAATCTATTTGTTATGTGGCCCAACCCACAGCTTATTTCGATTCGTTATATGTCTCTTCTTCTTGGGGGTTGGATGGTGACTGTCTAATTTTATCCTATTTTTATTAGTCTGCCTTTTGATTTTTTTTTACCCACTTCTATGTTGCTCTATATAGGCCAAACTAGTCTTATAAACATTTTTATATCATGTCCTTCTCCCTCTTTTTTTGAAAGAGATTGACTATGACTATTAACTATTCATAATGAAAACAAACATCAATAAGTAATATTTTGGGGATATTGGACATAGCTTTCTTTTTTTATTATTTTTTGTTGACAAAGGACGTTGTTAATCTTATGGGGTCTTGAGGCTGGATCATCTCAATTGGCATATTGGAAGCTGATCTTCTCATCAGAGAATTTTAGGTGGCCTTGGTAAATGTAACTACATTTACCTAGAACCAATTTATAGATTTTGATCTTTTGTGGGGACAAAAACGAAAACTTTTTTTTAAGCAACATATTTTTATAAACAGATTTTAAAGTCAAGATATTTTTAAAGTATATATATATACAAATATATATATATATATATTTGTTTAACTTAGTAGCCTTAGCAATCAATTGTCTTTTTGTAGTTAGCTCATTAAAAGTTCAAAAATTAAAAGAAAACATAATAACTATAATCTAGACTCTGTTTATTTGTCATTTTTGTGGCTTTTCTTAATCTTTATTTTTATTTTTTAAGGGCTTTTTTTTTACCTCTTTTTAATGAAGTCTATGTGTATTTTATATACATTGTATCTTGTTTGGAGGTTTTGTGAGTCTAAATTTGTTTTGTTGGGAATTTTTAATCATTTTTAACCAGAAGAGCTTTTAAAATGTCGGTATCATTTTAATTGTTGACTCTGCTCGTTTTGGCGGCTTTTTAGTCTGGCGGAGGTGTTTGCTGCATCTCTCTCATTGTCAGCAATTAGAGCAGACTCAGGAAATGCTGTTTTCAGAAAAACTGTTTTTGATTCTTTTTTTGTTGTTGTTTAATAGTATAAGCAGAAACTTTAAATCAATCACACTTCTGTCAAGCCTTTTTTGAAACGTATGGGTTTAAGCTGTGTGCCGCAGATGCGCCACTTTTAAATTTTTACCTAAATATTGCACCATCTATGTATTATAAATCAATTTAAATATGTAATTTAGAAAGCCACTTTTAGCTCTGTTTTAGTGACCTAGAATGCCTTTTAAGCTTTTTAAACTTTTTTAGGCTTTATGCGGGTGTTTGGCCCCATGTTGGGTCCCATCAGTTATAAAAGATTTTTTTGAGTCTGTTTGGGCCAGAGGTTTGTACCTGGCCTGCAGCGGCTTTTGTCCCCCAAAGAAATGAATCAGACACTTATATTAAATTCACACTGTTTGGCCGATGTCTCATGCACATTATTAGCTAGCTCATTTATCTTAATTTAATCCATTTTTTGTACTCTATTTGCCACGTGGCCCAGCCAGCAGCTTACCTGGATTCATTAGATGTCTCTTCTTCTCAAGGGTCGGATGGTGACTGACTAATTTTACCCTCTTTTTATTTCTCTGTCTTTTGATTTTCTACCAACTTCTATGGTGCTCTATATAGGCCAAATTAGTTTTTTTTTTTTTTTTTTTTTTTTTTTTTTTTTTTTTTTTTTTTTTTTTTTTTTTTTTTTTTTTTTTTTTTTTTTTTTTTTTTTTTTTTTTTTTTTTTTTTTTTTTTTTTTTTTTTTTTTTTTTTTTTTTTTAGCACATAGAAAACATTCCACCACACATCTACACAATGGAGTATTACTCAGCAGTAAGAAAAATTGATATCCTAAAATTTGTATGCAAATGGATGGATTTGGAGAATATCCTCCTGAGTGAGGTATCACAATGGCAGAAAGTTAAACAGGGTATATACTCACTCATTAGTGGACTTTAAACAAAATCAAAGCATTCTCAAGCTG
>PVIH01013020.1:0-60571 GCA_004025045.1 Sigmodon hispidus | reverse complement strand
GGCTCTGAGGCCTGCCGAACCCTCCTCACCTCTGGTCAGGGTTCGAATCCGCCCCTCAGAGACCCCTGCAATTGGTTTGCTCAGTTCACTCAGTTCAGGGTCGCAGTAGGGATCCTTGCAGATTCCCTCAGCAGCAGGAGCTGTGTGTGTGGCCAGGTGCAGAGTTCAGCTGCTCCTGCTCCAGAGTGCGCTGGGACGCGGCAGAGAGCCTGTGTGGTACTTTGAATAGGTACATCTCCTGCTTGGCCTATAGAGAATGGTACTATAAAGAGGATGACCATATTTTAGGTACTGTGTCAGTGTGAAGGTGGGCTTTGAGAACTCTAATTCTCAATATACCCAGAGTGGAATACAGTTCACTTCCTCCTGCCTACAGATCAAGATATAAAACTCTGAGCTATCTCTCCAGCACCATGTCTGCCTGTGTGCTGTCTTATTTCCCGCCATGATGATAATGGACTAAACCTCTGAACTGTAAACTAGTTCTAATTAAATGTTTTCCTTTATAAGAATTGCTGTGGCCATAGTGTCTCTTCATAGAATAGAAATCCAAGACTGTATGTATATATGTATGCATGCATGCATATATGTGTCTATGCACATGAGTGTATGTGTGTGAAGGTAAAAAAAGGGCATTGGATGTCATTGTCTATCACTCTTTGCTTAATCCTTTGAAGCTGGGTCTCTTCTGAATCTGAGGCTCATGTTTCCTTGGCTAGGCTAGGAGCCAGCAAGTCCCAGTGATCCACTTGTCTCTGCCCCAGTGGAGCTGGGGCTGCAAGTGTGGGTTGCCTGACTTGTTACATAGGTTCTGTGAACCCATCCCCAAGTACATAAGTGCTCTTAACTAATGAGCCATCTTTCCAGCTCCAAATTTTTGTTTCTTGCGTGTGTGTGTGTGTGTGTGTGTATGTGTGTGTGTGTGTGAGCGAGAGATAGATAGATAGATAGATAGATAGAGAGAGAGAGAGAGAGAGAGAGAGAGAGAGAGAGAGAGAGATGTAGATATCAGTTGTCCACCCACTGTGTGGTTTTGCAGGCTAGAACTGAGGTTGGCAGTCTTGGGGCAAGCAACTGTGTATGCTGAGCCATCTCCTTTCTCCCACACTTTGGTTTAACTGTATCCCCAAAACAATTCTTGGGAGATTACTTGCATCTTTGATTTGAAATATAGGTATCTCCTCCTTTTCCCCCTTTCTTAAGACTCCAGTACTCCAGTGAGAGTAGCCAGTGGGTCAGGCCTTGCTCACACCTCCACCTGTCAGAGAGGAGGGAAAATAGTATTTCCATCCTTTTGTATCTAGGGTAGAGAGTAGAACTCTATCTCCATGAGTTGAAGTATCTCCCTGAGTAGGAAGGACATGCAGATGCTTTATCTCCAAAGTTCAGTGAGCTGGGGAAGCAGTCACTCTTGCTAAGGGTGGAGAATATCTGCCAGGGTCATGCATTCAACAGGTGGTCCCTGCAAGTGGTGATTTTGCAGAGGGTTATGAAATTTACGGAAGTTGGGACCTTGCTGGAGGAAGTGTGCTGCTCTGGTTTAAGGCTTGGAGGTTATATTCTCTCGTTTTTCTCTCTGCTTTCTGACTACCAAAATTGTATGGCCAGATGCCTCATACCTCTGCTATGCCAGTAAGCTCCTCCTGCTTCAATGCCTTTCCCACCATGATGGACTACCTGTGTTATATTTAGTTTCTGGCCTGGACTTTCCAGCCTGACCTCAAGGTTCAGCCCCACTCTCAGCTCCACTGCTGCTTAGGCCTAAATAATCACACAGATGCTTGTATTACTTTTACGCTGTGACCTAGGGCCCAGGTATATATAAAACTTGCTAGCTCCTTAATCTGAACTCAACTCATCTTGTTCAGCTGTACGGCTTGTTACCTTTTCTCAGAGCAGCATTTCAACTTCTTTCCTCTGTGTCACCTCTTGTAACCTCTGTGACCTCTGTCTCTGTTCTGAGATGTTCCCAGAGTTTTCTTAGTCTGGTAGCCCCACCCCCACTTCCTGTCTGCCTTCAGCCAATCAGCTCTTTATTAAACCCATAGGCAGGACAATTATTTAAAATGTAACATATAATCACACTATACTACCTGTCTTCTTAAGCTGTAAACCAAAAGAAATGTTTTGGCCTTTTGCCAAGTGTTTGGCCAAAGTAATGAAAAAAGTAACTGATACAATATGAAACAGTTAAAAACATAACACCTCTCTTGCTTCCATCCCAACCTTGTTCTGTTTTCCCTTTTACAACAAATGCCCCCCCCCCTGCCAGGAATGAATACAAGAAACCCAGAAGATCTGGAGCTGGAAGTACCATCAAGGATGACTAAGCCCTTCTGTTGCTCTGAGAACCTCCAACCTATATTCAAAATGGATGCCTGGCAACATAAGCTTAGAAAAATTTTCTGTAAGTGCACATGGAACTTTTTGTTACATTGTTATTAATTTACTTATTTCTTGTGCATGCCTGAGTATATTTATGCATATGTTCATGTATGGACACATGTATGTCACTGCATTACTTGTGTATGGCCATATACCAGAGATAGATGTCTGACATATTTCTACAGTGCTCTCCATGCATTTATATTTTTTGACAGTCTTTCACTGAGCCTGGAGCTTGCCAATTAGCCTGGGTGGTCGGCAAGTGAGTGTCCACCCCCAGAATTTCTCTGTTTCTGCCTATTCCTGATATGGGGTTCCAGAAGCATGTTACCATGCCTGGGCTCATCTGTGATACTATGGGTCTGAATTCTGGTCATCATGCTTGTGTGACAAGCGTTTTACCCACTGATCCATTTTCTAGGACCCCTTGCAACTTTTGGGGTGAGTTTTAAAGTATTTCAAGTTTATTTATTTGTCTCTTATTTTTGAGATTATAGTACAATTATAATTACATCATTTCTCCCTTTCTTTTCCTCCTTCCAAACTCTCCCATATACCCTATCTTTCAAATCCACTGCCTCTTTTTTTCATTAGTTGTATGTATGTATTTATAGTATAATCTGCTCAGTGTATATAATGTTACTTGTTTTCAGTGCTGACCATCTGGTATTGGAGAACTGATTGGTGTGCTCTTCCCTGGGGATTTTTTTTTCCACTTTGAACATTTCTATGTTATCTGTAGTTCTTTGTGCAAGATTAGGGGCTCAAAGGCTTTTCTCCATCTAGTTTGGTGTGTTCATTGGTGTCATCCTTGTTCAGGTCATAATAGGGCAGCCATGTTGAAGGGACTATGAGTGTAGCTTCTGATGTTACTAGGAGACCCTCTCCCCAGCAAACGCCCTCTGTTCTGGCTCTTACAATCTCTCCCCTCTTCTTCAATGTTCCCCGAGATTTATTTAGGTGCAGGAGTTGTTTTGAAGATTTGTCAATTTGGATTGGGATCTGTAGCTCATTTTGATTGGTTGTAGTTTTATGTACTGTTCTTCATATTTTGTAAAGAGAAAATTTAAATTTATTAGGTGCCTAGTACACACAAAGCCCTGGGTTTTATTCCCAGAGTTATTGGGGGGTGGACAATATTAGAAGAGCTTAAAGAACCTAAGGTACACCAGATTTTCCATAGTGAAGGAAAACAAATGAACAGCTCTGGTTTGTTGAATCCCACCAGCAAAGTCCCATGGACACTGATGCCAGGTGGAGTCAGAACGTGGCCACCTCTGCCTTACAGCTGTATGCTTCTACTGCCACCTTGAGTATAAAGCTCACTGGCTTCTTTCTTCTGAGTTCAGGCGTCTCACAAAGGCAGGATCTGTGATCACAGGCCCAGTGTGCTGTTTATTGCCAGGGAAACTGAGAGCAGAGTTTATGGCTTCAGCTTTGAGATTCCTTGCAGTGTTGGAAGGTGTTTCAAAGATTCTAGGGCTTGTCTTTCCAGCCAGCTCCCCACTCCGGCCCCAGTGGCTGAGGATTAAAACAGGAGCCTGAGAATTAACTATGGTTTTGGTTTTTGACAAATGCATCCTAATTCTCTATTTGCTTTTGGCACAGGATCTCATGTAGACCAGATGACCTTGAGGTCTCTATGCCTTGAACTTGATCCTTCTCCTGCCTCAGCCTCTAGAGTTCTGGAATTACTGGCTGCACCATCATGTCTGGCTTCTATCTTAATTCTAGAGATCCTAAATGTGATAGTTAAGTTTATTAACACTTTCCTATATGCTCTGTGCTTCTGTATGTTTAACTTAACTTGGAAGGTACACCTCTTGTTTTTCATTTAGTGATTATGTAATGGGGCCCGAGAAATTAGGGTCTGTTTTCAAAAAAATGTCTTTTTATAGTTCCATCTCTTTACAGGAAATACCATACTGAAGTGAAAATAACCCATTCTAAGATCTGTGGTGCCAGGAAAAAGACTATCTTCCTCTCTGGGAACTGGAGCCCACAGATAAATCTAAATATGCATATTTTCTGGTTTTTGGCTACATTTTTTTTTCTTTATAAACTGTAACACTGCTATATGGGCAAAGCAGAGGCAGATGGAGAAATTCTGTCTCCCCAGTTTGGCTAAATTAATCTCTCTCTCTTTCTCTTTCTCTCTCTCTCTCTCTTACCATCTTTGACTTACAAACATTTATTAGTTAAGCCCCAACCTTTGACACTGTAGAGCTTCAGATATGTTAAAGCTATCTCCCTCCCAGTTTCTGTGTCAGTTATAAGGTGTTAAGTCTCACACTTGGACAGAGAACTGAAATGCCAATTTAACATATCAAAGTGGACTTGGCTGCCAGGTTCTCCCTGTATCCTTCAGTCTCAACCTGTTACAGGGTCCTCCTGGTGGAATGCCCCTCCTGCTTCTCTAAACTTCTCTAGTACAGGAGCTGGGCTGCCCTTCCCTATGGAATCTGACCATTTGGTTACCTGGCCCTTTGCTTTCCTCCCCTGGCCCAGGCTGCTCCTCTTGTTCGGCAGCATTTCTCCTTCTCCTTACATGGCTCAGTCGGACATGCTCACTCTGGACTCTCCCAGATTGTCAAGCCTCTGGCTATGTCCCACTTTTCTCTAAAACAAACTTTCTTTCAATATACCTAGAACCAGTCAGGCTCTTCCCATTTTTATTTCTTTCTTTTCACTCATAGGGTATTTTAACTGTATGTATATTTAAAAGTCAAACAAGCTATTATTGATATTTGTGTGTACAGATGTAGTCATCTACTTTGCTATTTTCTCTCCACAGTTCTAGTTAGTTTAAAAATATTTATTTTGTGTATGTATGTGTGTATGTATGCATGTATGTATGTGTGTGTGTATGTATGTATGTATGTATGCGTGTGTTTGGGTCTGTGAATGCCATAGTACATGTCAGAAGATGAATTTCAGGATTAAGTTCTTTTCTTCCACCATGTGAGTTCCGGGTATTGAATTCACATCATCAGGTGTGAGAGAAAGCGCCTTTACCTGATGAGCCATCTTACTGGCCCCTAGCTAGTTTAGTTTCAGTTGTATGTCAGACACTGGGCCAACAAAATTGTGACAAAACTATTTGAGCCTAGGGTGGTGTGGCTCTCCTTCAAAGAGGAATGAAATCCTCTTCTGGGAGGCACCAAGGCACTGGCATTGTGAGCTCATCTGAAGCAGATGGCAGGACTGGGGCCCATGTGAAGAGGGAGCTAGTTGATTTGTTTTAGCCTTAGCCTTTGGCACCTTTTCTGGAAGATGCCAAATGCCCCGGAGAACTCTTCCACATTTCCTCCCTCTCCTCCTGGCACATGTGGGTTCACGCGCATGTGAAGGTCAGAGCTTGACATCAGGAGTCTTCTCTGACCAATTTCACCTTATTTTTTTTTAAAGACTGGGTCTCTCAGAGAATCTGGAGCTCAGCAATTGTGCTAGATTGGCTGGTCAGTGTGCTCTAGGGATCCTCCTGTCCCTACCTTCCTAGTTCTGAGGTTACAGCCCTGTGCTGTGCTCTGTGTCTGGCTTGTGACATGGGTGCTGGGGACTTGGCTTGAGATCCTTCTCATGCTTGTGGAGACCCTGAAATGCCTCTTTGTTAGCTGCAAAGCATATTTGCTTTATGTTTTGTCTAGATCCTTTTCAAATTAGGACTCGGCATTAGATTTTGTTAAATCATTATTTTGCGCACCTGTAAAAATGACATAGTTGGTGGTTGTTGTTTTGGGTTTTGTTCTGTAGCTGAGGTTTATGCTATCAGGAGAGCACACAGATCCCAGGTGTGAGTACTAATGTGTTGTCATATCTCATCACCACCCACAATCATGGTACTCAAGAAACTTCCTAGGGCAAATTCTGTGGAAGCTGTTAATTCATGGTGAACCTGCCTTGGGCAGTCTGTTACCCTGCCTCAGTTTACTACCTTGCAGTCAGAAGTCACTTGTGAAGTCTCAGCAGGCTGTTTCTTCTGAATTTCCTTCCAGTAGCTCATGAGAAATAAGCTAGACACTCTGGCAATAAGTAGCTGTGAGGAGGGTCCACAGGTTCTCGATAGAGCCTCCCCTTACTAGTCTACCCAGCCTATGTAGTCTTCCCCTTCCTGTGGCCATATGCAATTAAGGTAGAGTTGCATATAGTAGGTGGTAGAGTGGCTGATACTCAGGTGGGGTCTTGTGACCCTCCTCACTCCCTCACAGTCACCAAGCCCAGCTAATGTGATTCTTTTGAAAGACAGGAGAGCTGAATTTCCCACAATGGTGGCTGCTTGGCTCAAAGGATAGTCACTTGTGTGTGTATATGTGTGTGTACATATGTACATACATGTGAAGGCCAAAGGTAAATCTCACACTCCTTAGTGGCTGTTTGCTTTGTCTTTTGAGATAGGGTATCTCACTGAAATCTGAGGCACTCCAATTCAGCTACGTTGGGAAGCCAGTTCCCCTCTAGCACTGGGATTCCTGGCTTTTCACATGGGTGCCGGGATAAGAGCCAGGTTCTCACACCTGCTGGCAGGCACTTTACTGAGCAGCTGAGCCCTCTCCCACCCCCCATCATGTCCACACCCTTCCTACAGTGAGAAGTTTGAGTAAAGCATTGGCTTGTAATCACTTGTATTCATGTTCGTTACTGTGTATCTTCAAGTGAGCAAGTAAAATGCAGTGGGGTGGGCTCCCTTCTGGGTATATGCAGAGGCAAGTGTGGGTCTCTGTAACTACCTTCTTGGGAAAAGCATAAGGGCAGGGTAGGGATGCTGTCAACTAGGTGAAGAGGGGCACCCCAGAAGCTATGTCCCAGCCTCTAGATAGACACCAAACCAAAACAAAGCAAGGCACAAAGCAGCTCTACTATCAAGCCAAGCAACAAGCCTGGAGTGCTTCCTCATCCACTGTTCAATGCAAACACTACACAACCACATTTGCTGAGCTATGGCACCTGTATCATTAAAATCAATTTAGACTTCTACTTCCAGCAGATGTCACAACTTGTGTTTGTATCCCTTTTTCTAAAGATCAAAAGCTATTTAAAATGTACATCCAAATGCAAGTTGAAGTCTGTGATAGCTATGGCTGGAGAGGAAGGTTTCTAGGATGGACATTAGGAGCCTGGGACACACTCTTTCCAGAGAGAGAGGAAGCCACCCCTCTGGTACAGACCTGTGAGGGGAGGTCTGCAAGGCCTAGCCATGCAGAGGGTTAAAATCCAGTCATCCTTTTTCTTCTACCTTTCATAGTGTTTGGCCTGGAATCTGAGAAGACAACTGCCTTTTCATGTTTTATACATTTTATTCATACATTTCTCCAATTTTGAAATGACAAAAGCCCAAGTCTATGGTTTCCCATTACACAGCATCCTACAGATATGTATATTCTACAAAGAATACTATGCAGTTTCTCTTCTTCCCCTGTCACACGACATAACTGATTAGGGTTTCGACTTGTACTGTGCTGGCTGGTACCACCAGCATTGTGGTTGTTCAGGCAACAGGGCAAAGGGATTGGGATGGGAGGGCGTGTGCTAAGGCATGTAAATAGATACACACAGAGAGAAAGAAAAGCAGGACATTTACAAAGAATCCGAACCTTTCCAACCCCTTCAGCTCCTCTTGCAAGCTAAGGCTTTGCTGTACCCTGCGAATACTTACAATCGGATACGGTGAAATATACAACAACCATTAACATCTCTCTCTTTTTATCACTGAGACAATACTTCAAAACCTTTTATAAAAAGGCAATAATACATACAGAAAAAAAGAACACGTTGGCAAAGCTTTAAGCAAAACCACCCCAGAACTGAGTCTGAATGGCAATGCACCTACACTGCACTGAAACACGATGCGGGGGTCTCAGCACCACCTGCCTGCAGAGGACATCCCAGGCAACATCAAAGACTGGAAATCACCCCCTAACCCCCAATTCTTGGTCTCTGCCAAATGAAAAATAAAGGCAAGGCCACTCTCTGTGGAGGAATGCCTACTTCTACTCCCAAGCACAAGTCCCTCTGCTGAGATTCTCTCTTAGGTCCAGAAAGATTCACACCTGGGCCTTATTCTTTTACATGCTATACAAAATGTATTTAACTCCAAGCAGTAGCAAAGTGCTCAGTTTTTGTTCATACACAGAGCTGGAGTTGTGCTTGAGGGCTAGAAATGAGGTCTCCTACAAATGTCTCCTTCAGTTTTCTTTTGCTTGGTCCATTTGCACAGGTTCAATCAAGAAAGTTAATGGAGGGTCAGATGACAGGTGAGATGGGAAGAAGTCAGGATGTTCTCTCCTATCCCTCTAATAGCTAAGACTTAGAGGTGCCTGCCCCAGGGATGGTGTGGCTCTCTCCCTATAGCTGCTGCTGCTGTGAGCCGAGGGCACCAACAGGAAGTGTAGACGGGAAGTTTGGGACACTTCCTCTTTCCTCCTACTTCTTGGATGGAAGTGATAGCTGAACTTCACTCTGTAAGTTGGGCAATCTGAGACTTCCCTCAAGTTTAAGGCAAATGGACATGTGCAGTGCCCAAGCACAGCCAGTTATACAGTAGGCCTTACAAGTATGGTCCTGTAGCCAGACATGCCACATAAAGAGGGAGACCCTATGTCTAAAGGGGTCAGAAAAGGGCAAGTGACCCCAAACTGAAGTGGTGATGGGGAGAGCATACAGCCCTTCTGAAAGCCATAAGGAGAAGCTTTCTAAAGGAATTAACCAGAGGCACAGAACAATAAAGATGCACAGAGGGGCTTCTGCATGCCTAGGCCTAGACTGCCTTTGCTAAGAGAACAGACCGAGAATGCTATGCTCGGTTCTGACCATCACACACACCAGGTTGCTGACCTGAAACAAGTGGTGAGGATTACAAACACTTGCTATGGAATGCTAATCAGTGTGCCCTCTATTCTTTGCAAGGAGACATTTTATTAAGAAGTCACTAACAAAGCAGTTTTCTCCATAATGTTAGTGGCAAGAGAAGCTTAAACTGACCGGAGATGCTAAAGGAACATCCTATCAGTGGGAGACAAGAGAATTCTTTGGGCTGCCTCATCCTTAAGGGGTGGTTTCCATTCTGGGTAGCCCTTGCTTCCTGGAGGGTGGCTCAATTGACTGAATTTTTGTGAAGAATAAACTGGTAGCCTTAATGAAGAGACACCTGACTGAAAAACAAGCGAACTCTTGGATGAAAAGCTTGAAAAGATAACTGTAGATTTTAAAGAATGGCTTGGCCTGCCTGCCTGCTCCAGGCCTTGGCTACTGGGAAGGGGCCCCTTTCTAGCTGTTCTTTGCATGGTGAGAGACCCTGCAGCTTTATTATTCTGCCACCAATAGGACCAGCTGAGGCTCTGTCTTCTGAATGCAAATAGCAAGAAGTAGGTCAACTGGGTTCTTTGTCTTTCTATGCAGATATTTTAAACCATCTCACCTGACAGGGGGTGCATCTAAAAAAGTTACAGTGTTCTCTAGACACTGGGAACCATTCAGATGAATTAAACTGAGTGACACTTTCCTTTTTGGTGTTCAGATAAAAATATGATGCATGTGAGAAGTAATTACTGCCTTATGATTAGACAAATCAGACCACTCCATCTTTTTAACAAAGGACTTAGGAGATCGAAACATTCCCTCTCCTTTTGTGGGGAGTGGGGATGGAGTGTCTGAGAGAATCTGCAATATGGCTTTCCCACATTTCAACTGGCCACTGATTTAGCACTCTTTGATCATTAGTCTTTAAAATGGTGTGTGTGTATGTGTGTGTGTTTCTGCTGATGAAATGGAGGCAGGCAGGAAGCTTAGCAATACCCTGATTGCTCCAGATAGAATTGTACTCACATTACTCTGATTTCAGAAGGGTTTTTTTTCCCCCTTTATGTCTTAAACACACCACTTTAGAGCTGGGCATTAGTGGAAAAGAAAAGCTGACCTGTTAGAGAAGTTGCTGCATTCTAGGTTCAGGGTTTTCAGCACCTGCATAAGGGCAGAGAAGATGCCTGCCTGTGCTCTTTTCTCAGAGTCCCCAGAAGGCCAGTGAAGAGAAAGTTCCCCCAGGCCCTCAAGTGCCAGAGTACTTCTCTGTCCAGGGTCGCAGACATTGCGTTGCTAATTCTACCTGTAGGAATGTGGTAGATGGTACAGACAGGCCTTACCAGCATCTCTGAAGATTTGCTCTCAAGAGCATGTAGGAGTGGGAGGGATTCTACCAGAGAGAGGGACAGTTCTGTTTTCCATCATTAGTTGTAATCTTCTTTGTGCTTTACTGGAAGAGGTAGAGCAGGTACCAAGCCATTGAAAAGAGTGGCTTATGGTCAGTACTACTGCAATAATGGTGTCTAGCCTGGGCACCAGTTAGATTGAGGTCAGCACTACACAGTCCTAAGCAAGTCTTGGAGCTTTCTCCCTCCACTATCAAGAGTCCACTGTTGAGCTTGTCTCTTGTGTGGTATTTGGTCACCCCACTGCAGGAACAAACACAAGTTATTCTCATAATATTTTGTTGGTAAGTTGTGACCCATCTGGGTACTGACAAGGAATCATGTACAAACAGAAACCAAATGGTATCATGTAATAATAGTTGGGGAGGGTGAGATGTTGAGAATGGAAGAGGAGTATGAACACCAACATGCCTTCTTCCAAGAGGAGCTGTCCAGCCCAGAACACCTTCTGCACGTCCTGCCAAGGCACAAAGTGACGAGGCCACCTAACCCACAAGCAATGAAAGTGACGGTGTGTTTCCGAGGACCAGAGTCATGTCAATGCCTTGTTCTTGCACACATTAAGGGAAACACTCTAGTGACCTCTGGCAAAGAGTCTGAGAATCCCAGCCCGAACTTCCTCTAGTGATTCTGATAGCATGGCAGGGGGGATGAGATGGTGAATGTTTCTAAAGCAACAAGGACAGGTGACTCCCCTGTGCCAAGGGATAGAGCAAGAGGAAGGAGAGACCACAGGTGGCTCTTTGAGTCAGAAGTGGTCCAAGCTGTGCTCTGGCAGGCTGCTTTGTTGCCCTGCCAACTGATACTCATTCCTGGGCCTCTCATGGGTCAGTGAGCATCTAACAAATTTTAAAACTGAAAAGATTACTAGCTTGGAGACCTGAACAAATCTGTAATGAAATGAAGGACCCAAAGGCATTTAATTATTGAACACATACAATGAAGTATATTTAAAAAAAAATTGGTCAGACTGTCCTGTTAGTTATCATTTTAAAGGAATTTACAGAGCTGTTATAGATTATTCTTTTGGAATAATTCAGTTTATAGCAAATGCCTAAACTGGTTTCTTCATTGCACAGTATATTCTCTTTAAATGGGTGCTTAAAACAATTACACACAGATTAAAAATCCGCATTTCTTTGCTTAATTAAAACGTTAATACTCTTAGACAACACAGATCTGAAATGGCGAAACCAGCAATACCCCCTCCCCCTTACAACAAATTAAATTGAGACAAAATTACAAACACATTTCACTACATGATTATTATTAATAAAAATCAGTTTCTTTTTTTTTCTGTTTTATAAAGTTGCCCGAAATGCAAGGGATGTGCATAGGTTTACAACTTAGTCATAATAGCAATTTATTCTTATTCCCCTGGGTGTGCCCCGTGAACGGAATGTACTTTGCTGTAATTACAGATTGTTTTGTCCAACACAGACACACCGACAGCATAAACGCTCGCGACTGTCCACATGCATTAAGAGTCAAGACCCAACTTCAAATGTCTAAAAGGTTTACAGGGTGCTTCAAAGAGACAGTATCACAGTATCTGGATGTTACATAAAGGACTTAAAAAAAAGAGAGAGGAAAAAAGGCCTTTAAAAATTTATGACTGTTTTGTAATCACTAGACTAATTATTTCAAATAAATAAAGGAAAGAAAGATATTCCAATCCATAAAATCAGACTCTAAAAAGAATGTAGTGTTCCACCCCCAGTCAAGGTAACAGAATCATTGTTTATTATTATTAAAATAGATTATAGAAAGCAGCATCTATTTTGTGCAGTTTTTAGGGGCCTTGGAAATAAAAAGCTATGATTTCCAAAAATATAACATTCCAAAGGATTGAATAATACATACATTTAAAGATACATTTTATTAAAGTTTAGGAGAACTGATTAAAAAAGATACTGTCTCTTTAAATTAGTGTGTAATTGTTTTTCTCCTCCTATCTATTCGGACATGACAATAATTATAAATGTAGGTCACACTACAACTAGGTAGTCTCTAGGGACCACGACCTGCTGACACAAGGCCGATACAAAGAGGCTTTTCCATGTAGGAGTAGGCTCCCAGTTTTATACGCAGATAGCCAGGGAGAAGCCTAATAGACCCAGGAGACTGGGACCCACTGTGGGGCTGTGCACACAAGCTCGACGGCTTCCTCCAGATGTCTGATTGTCTCATCAATTTCATTGTTGATAATTGTGAGATCGAAATAGTGTGCATATGTTCTCTGTAAGACATCGGACTCCTTCTGCAGGCGCTGGAGAGATTCATCCTGCATGGGGTGGCATGGCAGAGGGGCAGGTATGGGAGAAGGAAAAAGCAAATACAAGACAGTAGTCAGTGGTAGTCTTTCTTTCTACATTTCAATTCAACCCAGTATCAGAACAGGTCAAAACTAAATACGAGGCCAAGATGGCTGTGTGACAGAGGAGATGGTCCCTGTCCTATGATGACAGGGTTGCAGAACTCTCACTAGTAACTGTGACTGGTTGACATGCAACAGGGGCTGCTGTAAAAATAGTCCAAACACTCCAGCAGACACATGTCCCAACCCAGGCCTAGATGGGCCGAGCCGCTGGGCGGAGACCATGCAAAGCTGAGTTTCCAGTGGCTTCAGTTCTTTCATCATCCCTCTGAGCCAGTGTGGACCAGAGCTACCTCCTATTTGTGGGAGTACTAGTGTGGCTGAATTGAACTCTCAGTTTCCTTCCCTTGGATCTTAAAGTTCATTTGAGCCTTGATAGTGTGTTTGCACTAACAAGCCTTATGTCTGGATAACAAATTAGGCTGTATGTTTTCCCCTTCTACTTAAAAAGTTTAGTGTGTTCTGGGAATAGCACATAATAGTTTCCATTTTGACAGCAGCCCATGCCAGAGGCAAAGCTTGCTGGATGCTACAAATAATGGCTGGAATAAGGCCATTTCCCAAATACAATAGTAAATGGCATCTGAGAAATGCCCCCAAGTTGGTTTGTACTGGAAATGGTCAGCCAAATGTTACTGCATGTACTCATGTCTTTTATGGAAATGAATCCAAAGCCTTGAATTCTAAGAAGGCTTGCTGGAAAGATAACACCCCTGTACAGAGCAGTTCTCAGACTATCAGAACTCTTCCCCAGGCTGAGCTAACATTAGGAGGGAATTTGGGGTCTCCAGCTTGTCCCGTGAATATTGCTTTTCTTTTTGAGCCAGAGTCTCACTATAGTAGCCCAGGCTGATCTGGAACTTGGGGTTAGAAGGTCTTAGCTTCCCAAATACTAGGATTATAGGCACATGCCATCATATCTACTTTGAATGCTTTTTTACTGCTCTAAAGAGCCACCAGAAAACCAGAGAAAGTCTGCTTTTCTGTTTTTATGGGTCAAATTTCTCTCTGTCTCTCTCCTTCTCTTTCCCCCTCTCTCTCCCTCCCCCTCCCTCTTTCTTAGATAGGATTTCTTTATATAGCCCTGGCTGTCCTGAAACTGACTCTGTAGATCCTGCCTCTGCCTCCTGAGTGCTGGGATTAAAGGCATGTACCACAACTTCTTTGCAGGTCAAATTCAAATTTGAACTTTGTGAGCAATTAACTACAAGATTTTTGCTTTACCTGACAAATACTAGGTAAACTATTGGTTGGAGTGTTTCACACACACACACACACACACACACACACACACACACACACACACACACACACTTCCCTCTGCCCTTGGGAGTAAACAGGGACATGTTGTCTGTGTAGCCTAAGTGAGTCTTATTCCTTATCATGTGTACATATTTACAGCTTTATGCTTATTTGATTACTACTACTCTCCTTAGCCAGGGCATAAAAACTTATGTTGCATGTTCTGCCATTGCTGTGTCCCAGAGGTAAGCACAGTGGTACATGCATGGAATGTGCTTAATAAATGCATTGGAAGAACAAGTGTTTTTTGACTGATACTTGTCTCTTTAGGATTTTTATAAGTAGTAAGTCTACAGTCAAGACACTGGGTGATTGTACTAGGAAATGGGACTCAGGCTTAACAGAGTCTGATTTCTGAACAATGTCAAAACTGTGATGCTTTCAGGGATCAAGGAGTTCGGGTACCCAGGCCTGGCTAAGGATCCCTCTTTCTGTTCTCTCAGGGTATAACTCTCTGGCAAGGGCATGAGCAGGGAGGAAATTCTATTTTAGCCCTGTGCAGGACAGACAGACACCAGAGCAGCCAGGAATTCAAAGTTCCTTATTTGGCATCTTTGATCAATCAAAGTTTACAGTAACTTCAAAGCAGGACACAGCATCTTTGAGTATCAATGTTAGCTCTCTTCTGAGGTCCTAAACACACACATTCTGCTTGTGCCTGAAAAGCATAGCATTTTCACTGTGGCTTAGTTTCTCAAGAAACAAAACCCCCTTTCAGCAAATATGTGTTCAGCAGAGACAGGAGTGCTTCCTACTAGTCTCTAGAGGCACAATTCCTAAGAAGTCCTCTATATGCCCTGGGAAATCTATGTTCCTAGGCCTGGGACACTGCTAGCAGGTTCTGGTTTGTTCAGAAGGTTAGGCTGATGCAAACATTCAAGGACATTTATGGCTAGACAGAGTTCTCTTTACTGAAGAATGAAGCTCCCATGTATATGCATCCTCGAAGGTGAGGCTCTGTCTCCTTCTTTTGCAGTTGCCCTTCCTCTCACATGTAAGCGGGCTTACTCAGTGAAAACAAAATGCCCTTATTCTAACAGCAAAAGCAAGGATCTATGGGAACAAAATGTCTACATTCTACATCTATTAAAGACACAGGCTGTATGGATTTCATAACCTCCTAGCTGGTACTTACAGGCAATTTTCTGCACCATTTTGGCAGCTATGGAAAATTAGTTAAAGGGCAGAATAGGCAAAAAACAAAAACAAAAACAAAGCAAAGATGATAATTCAAGAAACATACATAGTAACCAAGGAAAAACATTAACTACAATGGGGAGTTTCAAACACGCAGGGGAAAGTAGAGTTTTACAAAGGAATATGCCTTTTGACAATGAAACGACAAAGAACACCCACTGAAAATGTGAGCAATAAAGGTCAATCTAAATATTAAAGGTACATACAACTTTCAAGCCTTGATCTAACTGTACTGTAAGTAAACAGTCAGTATTCATTGGACATAGTCAAGAGTCTGGTGATAGTTTCTAGAGCCTTCAAAATCATGCTCTTCAGGATAACTGCCCAGGATCATCTTCCTCACTCAGGACCACAGGAAGCAGATGTGCTTACACTGTCAGTATATGCTGCTGCCCTTACTTCCTAGGAAGAGAGAGCCTTTGCAAGGGCTCAGTAAGACCTGAGTCAGCCTGGCAACTGTTGACTTGAATTGGCTTGAAAGCATCCAGAGTTTATTCCTTTTGTGGTGCTGGGATAGAACTTAGGACAATGTTCATAATAGGCAAATGAAAAAGGAGGATCCTTGCCTAGGGCAGATCATTTCTAGGAGTCTTCACAGGCAGGGAAGTCCTGGACAGCCCCATGAAGGTCACGGATGCCTTGTAGCCCCTCCTCTTGGCTCTAGGGGCTGCCACTGTCTTAACATAATCCTGCCAAGCAGGCAGTAGACTAGCTGCCCTGGAGGGCAGACTCTGCTTAGAACACCTCAGTCCTTGAGAATGGAGGATTCCAATTGTTCTTTAGGAGCAGATATATTGATTAAGGCTGCAGGCTGTCCCCCTGACCAGTCTAGTTCACACAGTATCTCCTGAAGCAGACTTCCTCCTGCAAATGCACACTGATATGCTTCAAACTGTGCTATGGAGGAGGTTGGAATTTGTCTACTGTTCTGATCTCAGAAGAAACACAACTGCTTATGTAGTCTAACTCCAAATATCGAACAAAGCCCTTGTACTCTGGAAATCAGAGTGTCCAGAAAAAGGACAAAGCAGAGCTTTGCTCAGGTGTCTTCAGATATATGCATTCCTTACCACAGAGTGTGCTTATCCAGAGAAGGACGAGTTCCCTCTTACCTCATTTAAACCTGGAGTGATAGTTGGTGCCGCAATGAAGACAACAAAAGGAGCAAACTCAGCAGTTCTCAGGACCTTCAGTGCCTGTGTGGAAAAGAAGGACACTTAGAAGAAGAAATAACTAAGAGAACATGCAAAGGAGCCTACAAAATGTGATACAACTGAGAAAGTCAAGGTCTTGGCTCAAGTTTTTGGCAAATTATAATTAAATATACCGACTCATATGTAATGCATATTGCTTTCCTCCTAAAGGGCGAACCACGGCTCAGAAAATAAGAATTGACAAATTGGACATGTTTCTTATGAATCTCATATTTTCACTGAATTTATTTTTCTTTGTAATAGTTAACACTGACTATGTTGGTTAATGTTCATTTAAACTTGGTAATTTGATGAACCCTAAATTTTACTTGATGGGAAATACATCCTAGGGAGATGGCAGGCTGGCTTCACATTGATTGGGAACCCACTTGGTCACATACCAAACTGCAAATTACTAACCAAAGAGAGCAAATCCTGGCCCTCATCACTGTGGGCTGTATTCACATTTACGTAGACCTTCTGAAGAAAGGTCCCCTTCTGACTCAAGGAACAAAGGGAGACCCTTGCCCAGGGCTGCAATTATGAAGTCTTTCCACTAAATGACGATGTGTTGTTGTGGTTAATAACTTGACCCATGTGAGGACATGGCATTCAGGTGGAAGGCCCTCTGAAGTTACTTCTAGTACCTCTCCAAACGATGGCAAATCTGTGCAAGTGACTAGTTTGCATAGATATGTAGCAATTCTGTGAAGGCTCACTGTTTCTCCTCCTCCCCTGGGAAGCCATGATATTCTTAGAGGTAATAAATACCCATCCCAGTACATAACTGACCACACCCAGGAACCTAATCCACACATGAAGAACATGTGAGTGACTCATAGGCATCAGGAGTTAATATTGTTGCACTCTATTTAATTGTAGTTTTCTTTCCTCTGAGACAGGGTCTTAGTATATACAGGCTGGCCTCAAACTGGCAATCCTTCTCTATTGGTCAATATTTTGTTGCCTATATATTTTGCTTTGTAACTTTTGTTTTCTTTCCCCTATTTCTTGTGCTTCATCCTTAGCCTGGTTTATAGTGCTAGCTCTTAGTCTGATTCCTTGCCTCTAGTTTGGGGCTTTAAGTCTGTATTCGAAACCATTGCTAGATGATCTTTCTGAAACACAAACTCCACCTTCCCCTCTTAACCCTTCAACAGCCCCCCTCTGCATTGTAGGGAAAATACATGCTCCTTTAGCATATAGGCTGGGTCCCATGTTTAACTTCTGCCTACCTCTGCTCTGTCCGCTAGGTGGATTGGCCTTACTAAACAAATTTCAGTCCTATGAAAGGCCCAACTCTTTCTGGCTTCTACCTGTACTCCCACCCTTTCCCCTTGTCTTTTCTGTTCAGCAGAATAATGTCTCAGAATCTAGTTTCTGTTAAGTATTATTTTTGACATGATCTCCTGTAGACAAGATTGACTTCAAACTTCTAATTATCCTGTCTCCATCTCCTGAGTGCTGAGACTACAGACATGTGCAGTTTTATGGAGTTGTACAGGTTGAATCTAGGGCTTATGCATGCTAGGTATGCATTCTATCAACTGAGCTGGACCTTAAGCAATGGATCCTCTTGTGCTGCTGATACCACACCTGACAGTTTCTTTGGAAAGTTTTCCATTTTGCTCTGAGGCCCTACTGTGTATTCCTGAAGTACACATCAATCACACTGAAAATACAGTCACTGGGGGTGATTTGAGGACAAAGGCTGTGTCCTGTTCAGTTGTTCCTCTTATATTCAATATGGCACATCATAAACTGCCTTTACGATTCAGCAAAAATGTAAAAACTGTAAATCTAATATGTACAACACTTATCTTGGTTTTTGAAGTAGGTCTAAGTGGAGAGCACACAGAAATCTGAGATCCAATCTGATACTGAGTATAAGTCCGGCATGCACAAGGACTCTAGTTCAGATTTTGGTCACATACTGTATTTGGGTAGGTGAGGGGAACCTATTTCACTGTCTTATCTGTCCAAATCTCTTTGTTGGTCAGTTTCCTATTCAGAATGCTTTCCAAGCCTGCCCACATCATTCAAGTCCTCAACACTTTGTCACTATTATCTTTGGTCTTTGTTTCTTCCTTCCTATGCCCTGGCAGCAAGGGAATACAGCAGGCAATCAGGTGGGATATAAGGCTTCCTCACCATTTCCACTGGATAAATTCTCTCTCTCTCTCTCTCTCTCTCTCTCTCTCTCTCTCTCTCTCTCTCTCTCTCACACACACACACACACACACACACACACACACTCATACATACTTTCTCTCTCTGTCAAGTAAGATATGAAAACACCCTACTTGATTTCTCCTGGAGGTACCTCAGAATGCCAGATGGAAGTGCACACAGCCTGTATGCTGAATGGAACTCACAGAGGGTAACAACAATGACACCCCAGGTAGGAGATGGTTACCTTCTTCTCAGCTGCCTACCTGGAAAACATCCAATCCCCTGAGTGCTTTCAATTCTAGTCTGCCATCAAGCTACCACCCAAACTCATTCTTTGGAAAGCAGCAGTTTAGCTCCAGTGGACTAGCCATACATGCATGCCCTGTGTGCTGCCCTAAGTCTATAGCTGTAAATAATGAGGGACATGGACTCTTAACTGTATGAAAGCCCCAAGGAAGGCCACGTTCATCACATTTCCAGATTTTTTTTTGTGCCGAAAAAAATCAGCTGTAGGTCCCGCACTCACCCCAGAGCTGACAGAAAGTTTAGAACCAAATGTAATGCTTATCATAACCACTATAGTAGATCCCATGTTTAGAATATTTGCTCCCGTCTTTCTCATGCTTTTCTATTTCTATCCTATATAGTTGCATTTTCCAAAATTCCAGTGTGCGTCAAATCCCAACTGTGATCTTGTCCCATTAGGCTGTGGTTTCAGTATCATCACCACACATCTCATTTGTTTCTGACAATCTCTATCCTCATAGTCTGCTCTAATTATGGTTTTCGAGGAGGAGCCGTCTTGGGTCCAGGCTCTTGGCTATAGTTTAGTCACTTTAGGGACAGGAAATGGAACTCCTCATAAGGAGTCCCCTCTGATTTAAGGTGAGATACAAATTTCTTAACAGTCGTAAGTAAATCTCTCTTCTGAAATGGAGGAGAGGAAGAAAGAGAGACAGGATGGAAAGAAGAGGAGGAAGTGGAGGGTGAGAAGAAAGGAGGGGAGGGAGGGAAAGAGACAGAGACAGACACAGAGAAAATACACACTCGAGAAAAAGCACTGGAAATATACTGGATTCAAATCATCATTAGATTCAGACTAGATTTAAAAAGTACCATTCATTTGTGAGATAAATTCATTTTTGTAGGTCATCTATGTATGGCCAAGGATTAATCTCAGGTTATCTTGTCAAGGAAAAAGAACTCATTTGACACAAGTACCTAAGATGTAGGTCTCATTACAGTAATGTAGTTTGCAAAGTTACAAATTATACAGGGCAAGCATCTCATTTATTCTTATACACAAATGCAAGGGCTTCAAGAAGAGCATGGTGATAACCAAAGAACAGAATAGCCTCTGGCTCTTCTTTATGTTTTGGTACTGAGGATGGAACCTAGGATCTTCCTGAATGCTAAGTAGTGCCCCGCCAATAAGCTAGGCCCCCAGCCTTTCTTCTTTTTTAAAGTTTAGGTTTTTAATAAGCTTGAAATTTATCTCTGGATTATAACTTTTCTCTTTTTGGGCAAAAGCAAAAAGCTACAGATAACCTGCTACTAACTGTTTTGGACATAGGATCTGACTGTATAGACCAGGCTGCCCTTGAATTTATGATCCTCCTGCGTTAGCCTCCTGAGTGCTAGCATTACAGGCATGCACAGCTGCTCTTGGGAACTAATATTATCTCTGTAATGCTTCTGATTCATAAGTTAGAATACAGTTCAAGTTAAAAACCATTATGTTAAATTCTAATAACTAGTAGTTATTATTCTACAGTTTCTGCTTTATTGATATAGAGTAGTTCCTCAAGTTTCACTTCCATGAGAAATGAGATTTATAGTATTTTTTCAGGTTACACTACCCTATAGACTTTTCTAGATGTTAAAATGAAAAAAAAGGTTTAAACTGAAGGTATATAAGGTGGGAGACCTAGAGGGGTGCTAAGATGCCATGTCTGCAATGCACAAAAGGTTGGAATGTATAATTGAAAAGTAAGAAACCCAACACAGTTCAAAGCTCACTTTCTACTGGCTGTAAAAGCCTGGTTGATCACAATTCCATTAAGTCTGTTTTCTTCATCTATTGCAGTAGATTCTGATAGACTTCCTTGAGGCTACCACAACTGGCAGTATGGGAATATAATGTCTTACTATTTCGAAAGCAGCCAGGATACTTTTTCTCCCTAGCTTAGTACCACTGCCATGGTCCTCTAGGTTGAAGTTGAACCACCATATCTTATCACTTACTAGTGGTACTTAAATTTAGCCTCAATTACCTGAAACAAATTAAGATGGCACAAAGCATAAGACATATCCTAAGAGAACTGAGCATCAGTGTTAGGTGGTCATATAATGAACCACCTATGGGAGAAGTGGCTTCAGCTGTAGTAGATATTGAACAGATTAAAACAAGAAAAGCCACAAGACACTTTCCCCCTGTTGGAGAGTTTCTGAGGTACATTCAGGAAGGAATTTCATCCTCACCAGCTTGTATCCTTAACTGTATTCTTAGCTCTTGGCACATAGCCTGGTATATTAGTGCTTTGCACAAGTGTGTTGAATCAGACTGGCTGTGATACAGTGGAGGCCTTAATCTAAACAGCTGGGGTTGGAAAGGGGTATGGAGGAAAATATTTAAGGACAAGGCCCTGCCTGAAAGTAAGTCATGGCCACAGACATCCTGAAAGTAGGATGAGGGTCCTACCCTGGAGAGGGTAGGCTGAGGGTAGGGAGGCCCAGGGGAACCCTGTTAGTACAAACTCCGTAGGTATCCCAGACTGTACTGCCATATATAGCATCCAGCTAGGAGTCTAGACTGGGCAGGAGAGCCTGGGACCAGAGTGGTCAACCAGTCCATACAGGGGCCAAATGGCCCTGGGGCCATCCTAGGGCAGAGGCCAGGGTGCTTAGGGCCTGCCTTCAGGGGCCAGTGGAACTGAGAGATCACAGTTTGAGAGGAAGGGAAACAGGAAGCAGGAGAGGAGTGCAGGTGAGCTCATCCAGCAGTCAGGGCAGCAGGGGCCAGTGTGCCCCGCAGGAGGAGGTGCCGGGCCAAGTGCAATGGAGAAAGGATCTGCTGTGGACGTCCTGATGAGGCTGAGAGATGGCTCTCCAGCTCAGCAGTGCAGAGCAGTGCATGGCTGTGCAAGGGCAAGGGACAGGGAGAGCTGGGTGCTATGAGTGGAGCAGCAGCGGCAGCAGCGGTGGTGGTGGCAGCGGCGGCGGTGGCAGCAGCAGCAGCATCAGGGAAGGCAGAAAGCCCTTGGAAGTGGCCTGAGGTAATGCAGAGGGATCTGAGGAGCCCTGCAGCCAGCATACTGCTAGAGACATTACTACCAGCAGAAAACGACGTTCAGGTGAAGACCAGTGTGGAACCCAAGGAGAGGATGTCGAAGACCAGGACCAGGATTGAGACTTTGCCTCTAGCCACCCCTGGCCAGAAGATTTTTCCAATCCCTAGTAAGGAGGGATTAGTAGTTAAACAAAGATCAATCTGCGTTACACATCATCATATTTAGTTCTCTATAGGTCCAAGTTAACCTTTAAGTAAACTACAGTGTTTATCTTATTGTACTCCTCCCTAGCCCCTAACAAGATCCTATTGTGATTTCCAAAGTTCTGAGTTCGAGAACCCCACTTGGTGCTATAATGGAAATGGATGATGCTATTGGCCATATGTTAGACTGTTTGAACCCAGAAACTGAGCCACCATGGCCCAGGTCACACAAACTGTAAATCTAAGGATTTAAGGATGCCTATGAGACCAAGTCTCATGCAGTGACCTCTCAACATGGACTTTTCCTGCCTGGAACAGGTACATAAATCTTTTCCTGCTGAAGTAGAGCCAGCTCAACTAGGGGCATTTCTCCATATCTCAGCAGGTGGTATACCCATTCTAGTTTAAGTGATGAAAGGCATGGTGTATAGATACATCTTAGAAATTGTATATCTGAGTCCTAAGAATCCCCATCAGCCTGTCTTGTAACTTCATCTGATGTCTATCATTTCCAAGTCCTTTTCCTTGTGTTTTAAGCCTCACTTCTACTTGGCTTATGCTCAGACATAAAAAATAAGCTTGTCAGCATTTCTGTTTTGTATGTGTATGCTAAGTATGTGCCCATCTTACTGCTGAGCTACAGCGATGTCAATCCCTATATGAAGTCTCCAGCTTTCTCTTTCTCAAGTTCCATCATTGCTACTGCTTCCTATATAAGACTCGGTTACAAATTATTAAATCATTTATCTTTCTGTCTAGTTCCTTTTTGAATCTTCTCCACATTCTCCACTTTTCTCTTCAGGAAAGGAAATAGCAGAGGCTGAGAGCCACCTGGGCTCTTAACCCCTGCTTCACCTAACCCTTCATGAAAGCACTCACGATTACTTTCATTAAGCTACGGCCGTTTCACATTCAGACCTCAGGATCTGTTTCTCACAAATGATCAATGTGAGATATTGGCAGCATGGGCTGTACCAGGAGATCAGAAGTGGGCTGCTGTGATATCAAATTGTCAGAGCCTTATCCTGAGGTTGGGTAAGTGTAGGATTTCTAGCAAGCACAGACCCAAATAGGTACTTCATTGAATTTCTGAGTATAAGCCACAGAAGAGAATAATGTGCTTCTTAAATGCATGCTGTGTGCGCTGAGTTCAATAACTGGTCACTTTGCATCCTAGACTGTTGACCCAGGCAGTCTTGAAAACTGAAATTTTCCTGTGGCTTAGAAAATTATTTCCATGACCCAAAACTTTCTGATGGTATTTTGGATTTGAGAATCTGAGCTTATCAGCATGCAGGCAAGATGGAGTGGGTTCAGGGTGGCTTGGACATTACCTGAGGCTCCACGTCCAGTATTGCAATCAGCCCCTGCTCGTGGATCTTCCGAATGGTCTCCAGTTTTGTCCCGTACATTGCATCCTCATGGCTGCCATACTCCAAGTACTCATTATTTGAGATGTCTTGCATCATTTGGTCATGAGATACAAAGTAATAATTCTTGCCATTTTCTTCATCTTTCTTTGGAGGTCTGGTTGTATCTGTAAAGTTTTATTCATGAGAGGTTTAAATGTCTGAATTGATGACCTATACTATACTCCCAATGGGCTTACTCAACTCAATCTCTCCCTCTCTCTTTCTGTGTGTGTGTGTGTGTGTGTGCATGTGTGCATTGAGATCTAGGCCTCTGTGTGTATTAGGCAAGTGCTCTACCATTGAGCTGTAAACTCAGCTCCTCAATGGTTTCTTAAAAGCTGATTAAACCAGGTATGATGGCACACAGCTGCAATCCCATCACTTGGGAGGTAGCAACAGGAGGATTACAAGTCCAAGGCCAGTATGGAATACAAGAGACCTAGTCTTAAAAGAAAAAAAAAGCTGTTGATTCTTTAGTGTCTCATATCCTCTGTTTCCATCTCCAATTACGTTGCAGAATCAATTTAAAAACCATATTTATCTGTGTACAGCAGTATTCTAGACTTTTTTGGTTTGTTTGTTTATTGTCTGGTGAGTATTTTAGTATTGTGAGATGTGTTTCATACTGCCCTGAGAAGAAAGACATGAAGTGACTGTAATGATTTTTTGAATGAGAAATGGACCTAATAGAGTCAGATATTTCAATACTTGGTCCCCTGTTGGTGTTACTGTTTGGGGAGTTTGAGCCTTGCTACAGAAAATATGTCAAATTTGAGACTCATAGCTTTGCCCCGCTTTAAATTTGCTCTCTCTGCTTTTTGTCTGAGGCTGGAAATGTGATATCTCAGCTTCTTGCTCCTGATGCTATATCTACCCTGCTATCATGGATTCTCATCCCCCTGGAACTGTAAGTCAAAACAAACTTTTTTTCTTATAAATTACCCTGGTAATAGTATTTTATCACAACAACAGAAAAAATAACTAATAGGCTGACTCAGGATTACCATAATTCACTATCCTTTAGTTTAATTGGGTCTCATGCAGAAGAAAGAAGAAAGGATAACTACATGTGGCTATGTTTACATTTAAACGAGTGAGTTCAGTTTCTCCATCTCACTAGCATAGAAAGGTCTCCTAGATAGTGTTAGTCTACAGTTCTGCACAAATGACAGTGTTGGTTGGAATATAATAATAGGCACACCATACTGAAAACACAATGGGTTATGATTATCATAGAAGAACTAAACCAAAAGGAGAGTCAAGGAAGTAGTGAACTGGTTTATAGGCCTAATGGTCCTTCAGAGATTTTTTTTTTGTTTTTACTATTTTGAGACAAGTTTTTATTTTGTAGCTCTGGCTAGCCAGGTTCATGGTATGTTACTCTGGCTGGACTCAAACCTGTAACCAATTCTGGCTTCTCTCTGTTTCTTGGCTGCCATAAGGTAAGTGTCTTTGCTCAGCTGTAAGCTCTTGCTATCATGGTATTCCATCTCATGAAAGACCCACAGCTATGGAGCAAGCCAGTCACCTACTGACTGAGACCTCTGAACTAGGAGCCAAAAATGACTTTGTTCCATTTAAGTTGTTTTTTTTTTCAGGTATTAGTCATATAAGCAAAAGTCTAACACTACTGAACATACACACAGGCTCTGTTTTCCCTCCCTGCTTTTGCTCTCTTATCTTTCAACTTCTCCCCTTCCCTATTGCTTCCTTCTTTCCTTGAGTAAAGACAAACTTATGCTACTCTTTGCTGGATATATGGGCCAAAGCCAACTTAAAGAGGATGCTTTCTCTAGTTACATCAAAAGCTGAAGTTGGTATATTTAATCTTCAGTTATCTCAGGTAATATTACACATTGCTCCAAGTAATATACAGTACATATACATCCGGGATCAAATATTTAAGAGATCAGACATGGGTCATGTCATCAAAGGTAAGCTGTAAAACTAAGCCACTTAGCTGGATGGTGGTAATGCATGCCTTTAATTCTTGCACACAAGTGGCAGGCGCAGGCAGATCCCTGTGAGTTCGAGGCCACTGAGGTCTATAGAACCAGTTCCAGGACAGCTAGGGCTACACAGAGAAACCTTGTCTTAAACCACCACTACCACCATAACAAAACAACAAACCAACCATAACTAACAAAACATCTAAGCTACTTAATTAGGCATTTAATAACTGGAATGTTCAACTTCTATGTGATCATGATAAAATTAAACATTACCCAAATGTAATGTACTCATGATAAAGACATGAGAACTGAGAGAACATTTTAGAATGTTTGACTAGAAAATTACAGTACTATAAATTTCAATACCTTCTAAGCTTTTCTCGTGCTAATTTGAAGGTCCCTGGCTCTGAGGTATACATTAACCTTCCTTCAGGAAGTCTTCTGAGCATTTTCTTTTTGGTTTTGAGTTGTTTGGAGGCAAGGTGTTAAATGTAGCCCTGGCTGGCCTTAGACACGGAGGGGTTCTGTTGTCCCTGCCTCTTTTGTGCTGGATTATAGGCATGTGGCACTCCTGGAGCTTGACAGTCATTCATTCTCCATTAGCTCTGCCTACCTTGAACAAAGACCTAACTTCTGGATAGTTTTTGAAACTGAAATGTTAATCTTTAGAATAAGGGTGTGAACAATAAAATGATAGGTCAGATAGCTATGACTTGGCCACCATTTGCTTCATACACACACTCTTAAACTCTTTTTACAACCATGGGATTACTTAATTTCACAGTTGAGGGAATGAAAGAGGGCAAGAGGGTAACAATATGAAATAGAGAAGTAAGAGTGATTGAAAATATTACAGATTTGAATTCTGTATACTAAACAACAGTTCATTGACTGGGATTTAAAAGTGGTAAGAAGTCAATAATGTAGATAATAATTGGTGGGAACATGGTTGTATCAGAGAAAATTAAACAATTAAAGTTTATATTTTAAAAGAATCCTTCATCGAGATAATGTTTATGACATACTGTTGGATAAATTAGGTTACAAACCACATGGATAAGACTAGTACTGTAACTTTCCACTGTACATATGTTTACATTAAGAGAAGCCTAGAAGGGGATTATGACAAGCAGTTATGGTACTTATTATTTGGAAAATGAGTACGAAATTACCTTATTTTCTTCATTGTTCTTGTTTTTAATTTTTACAAATTTCCAATAGTATATAGTTATTATTTATATAATTAGAAAAATATGCAAGTTATAATGCTAAGAACATGATAGGATAAAAAGAATTCAGACTGATCCATTGCTTACGTGGAATAGGGTATGCAAATCGGTCCGGGTGCTTTGTGATGAGGGTGTTTTTTATGTGTCTTCTCCCAACACCATGTGCACCTATGTAAATTTTGAAAAGAATGATAAAATTAACAACTGGTAATAACATGAGATGGTTTGGAGGTGAGAATGAGCAAGCCACTGATATAGCTAAACTTACCTAATAAGACTAGTGTTTTCCTTTTGAATGCTGGCAGTTTGACTACTTCTTCATATGTGACAAGGTCTAATTGATCAAACACTAAAATGTAAAGATTTAGAAGAAAGGTAAGTTTATGGAATGGATATCTCATGCAGGTGAATTATAATTTTATTGGAAAACCTAGGTTACAGTAACATCATGAATCCTGCTCATGATATGTAGCTTACAAATGATTTAATTCATAGTGCCATTATCAGATAAAGTTTCATTTTTAAGCCCATGAAAATGCACTTGAGAATCAAGAACAATCAAAGAAATGATGAGTACATGCATGAAAGTCCAATTTTTTCCATGCAGTATTCCAAGAAATCATTTGAATTCACTCAGAACCACATGCTATTCACATTTTCACAATTCTAAGAAATTAGCAATATTAAAAAGAAGTCTTTGGGCAGCAACCAGCATAAGTAGAACAGGTTGTAACTGAAGTTAAGTGAGGGAGGGCCAGATGTAGCACTTCCAGAGATGGGTGAGAAATGCATGGTCTTTTATTTAATGTCTTTGCTCTTTTATTATTTAAGATAAAGGTGGTATGTTAGAATCTGCCAAAGCCAGGTTCTGCAAGGATTTTTATAAGCTTTTAATTGAACATTTCACAAATTTTATTGTAAATCAGGTCTTGCCCCATGAGTTTTAAGGAGGGAAACATGCATTCCTGGCCCAGAAACCATGTCAGCCATTAATTATATGGGAAGCTATGTAATACATCAGGATGAACAGGATGGAAATAATCATAGAGAGTCTGAGCTTAGAAACCTTTGAGAAAGGGCAGTTCTTTAATTATTACAGACAGAAAAAAATACTTTAAAATATGTTTCAGAAATGTGATTCTCAACAACACTATGATGAGAACAATTTCACACAATATGGGGATATTACATAGTGAATGATAATTGCTACTGAAAAAGTCTGATTCTCATACACATTTAAAAATTCCCATGAGAAGGCTGAAATCAGACATCTGTGTGTCCTGTAAACTATCTACCCATGGTCATACCCAACTATTATCAAGCACACATTGAAGTTTCCTCTTAAAATATCTAGTTCTCCCAAGATTTCAGAGGGGGTGAATAATTTAGTGAAATGGATCCCACTGTTGAATCATGCAGAGAGATCCTGCTCCCTAAAACAATATGGCCAAAGGATCTTGAGAATCAGCTTAGTCCTTAACATTTGTGATCTGCACAGTACCAAAGAACCTTATGATGCAAAATAAGATATCATGACGCAATAGACCACAAACACATAAATAAAAAGTATCTTTCTCAAAATATATAGAAAAAGAAATACAATATATTAAAATAAAGGTTAGTGCATATTAATGGGTCTTTGTGCATTTGTTTTCCTTTGATAACTTGATTCTATAAAAGTTGAATAAAAAAGCTTTAGACTATATTCTCTAGAAATAACTTATATTGGAGAAATGTTTGCAGAATGGCATGGTCACAAAATTAAAATGAACATGAGACTCCCTGTGGTAGAGCTGGTTTTGCTGTGCTACCATGGTAATGGAATGATGAGAATCGCAGAAATAAAAGCAAGAGTGCTTATGGCATTGCTTTCTGTACCTATTGTCTTGAATAAGATTTCCATCACGAATAAGTGTGCTTATGGGAAGAAGTGCATCAGCAAATTGATTGATGTGTTTTAAGCTATACAAATCATCAAGTGCTTCACAAAAGAGCAAGATGATCAAGACACAAAGTTTTCTAAAAGGGTAAGCATATCTCTCTCCCTCTATAGAGCTCTAACTTGAGTCTTGCTTATTTTTGCCTTTGCCATTTTCTAAAAGTACACGAGTTAGGGATTAACAATCAACATACCACAAACAAATGAACAGAAAGGTTAAAGAATCTTAGCCATGAATGATTAGCATGAAGAGGTTACTTCAGTCTAAATAAAACTGCCACATAGTAATAGGGTTGCAAAATAAAGCAGAACAGGATATTTGAAAACAAGAGATACAAGGAATATTAGAAAAACACTTAAAGACTGAACTTTTAAAGGGTTTAAATTGTTTGCTGATTAAAGAAAAAGGGCTTATAAAATGAAATCATCAAAAACACAGAGGCATAGTCATTCAACAGGTTACTTACATGCACAGAGGCCATTGGGAGTGAGACAGCATGAAAAATGTACAGGGGTCATTGAAATATGACTTTTCATATATTAGTAAAATAAAAGTATAATAGGCACAAAATAAACTTTATCATGCAATATTTTAAACACAAGGTAAATAAACCACATTAAGAAACAAACTCATTTGAATACAAATCCAATCATACCCTTATCTAAAAGCCATAGGATTTTATATGCTAGTATATATATAGAAATTTTATGTGGGAATGATAAGAAACCCTTTTTAGATAGAATAAATGTAGAGGTCTTTCACTTTTCCCTTTGTGCATTTCTGTACCATCTGCAATTTCTAGTTACGTGTGCCTATTAGCTTATTATTATTATATTTTATGGTTCTGGTGATCAAACTTAGAGCCCTGCCTTGCACATGCTAATAAAGTACCCTAGCACCAAGCTACACCTCCAGCCCTACTTTTATTATTAAAAAATGCCAGTGACAGTGAGGTTATATGCCACTTTTCTTCAGAATGGTTTAAAAAGGCTAATTACTAGTTTGTAGTATTAAGCATAATTTAAACACAACTATGAATGCTAATCCAGAAATCCTCTAAGTTCATATATACCCACATAAGTGGTATTTTCGGGATATTAAAGATCATAGTTCTGATGTTTCACATTTAAAAGAAATTAATAAGACGTTCTCATTTGTAAAAAAGTTTAAATCAGTAACTTGAACCTGTGTCCTCTGGAAGGGTAGTCAGTGCTCATAACCACTCTCCAACCGCCTAAAAGTGACTTCTTCAAGTCTTAGGCATAGGAAGCTCAGTGCATCTAGAGTTCTAGCAGGAAGACAATACTGTTTGCATCAGATACATGTGGCTAAAAGTTCTCCCGAGTTTGCAGAAACATATTTGGTATAAATACTACAAATACCACAATTCAATTCATTCCCAAGAATTTAGAAATATTTCCTGGCAAACTTTGTTTATATTTTTCTTATTTCCTGATAAGCTACTTAACATTTCAGGCACTTAAGTATTTAAACAAGTATTTGAAAAAAGTATTTGAAAAAAAGCTGTTAACAATGAATTCTTGCCTCTGTTTGAAAGGCTACAAGTAGCTTTAAATACTGAAAAACAAACAAAAACAACAAACAACCCCCCCCAAGCCTAACTCCACTTATGAATAATTTTAACTAGAGGCACTGGCTCGGAGAGGATACTGTATGTCTGTAGTGGCTGGACAACTAATGTGGTTGAATGACAAAAACCCAACCAAACAGGGGTTTATGGGTATGGGGGGTTACTAGGGAATGAAATGTTCATCCAAAGGAGATATCAGGAACCCACAAACTCTAAAAATGGAAGTGGGTTAGTGATACTCCATTCACTATTTTGCCAAGGAACGTCTAAAACCCGAAGTTTTACGTTATGTAACCTGATTTTAAAATATGTTCTCATAAAATTATTTAAATATTATATATGTGTGAAATTTATTTATGTCATTGTATTATGTAGGATGTAGGCTGCACAGTTTGAGCAGAATTCTGCTTTAACTAGATATGTCAATTTTCCTGGTGACAGAAATAATAGATTTTGATGTTAATAATGCTATTCTTGGTGCTATTGACAAAGTTTCTATGTTTTATTAAGTAATTTCCAACTTTGATGATAAGATTTAGAGCTTGTTATCACTGGATGATGAATTTTCAAAGGTTCCAAACAGGTAACAAACCCCACGACCTTTTATCGTATTACTGCACAACATAGGAAGAACAGAGTATGCTGTATTTTATGGTCAGTTTCTGAAAGAAATCATTGAGAAATATAGTTTGATTTGTGAGCATCTGGCTAGTTGTTGGTATGAAAGAATACATTATTTCCATGTTTTCACAGCATCTGCCTTACCTAGATGGAGGCCAACAGTATTTTACAGCAATTCTTTATATGGGCAATAGAATGATTTATAAGGCAACCTCATCCTAGTCAAAGCAGACAGCTGTCTCCTGAAAGCCTCATCTCTTATAGTGATAAGCAAAGGGTTCTGGACCTTGGGGTAAACAAGATGGAAACATTCATTGATAAAGTAGATAAAGTAGAGGTATCCTGAAGAGATAGTGACAGCAAGGAATGCTAGGCTTAGTTAGGCAAGTATATTGCAGACAGGCCAGAATAAAAGCTAGTTACTTTCTCCTAAGAGAGAAATTAAGGAGAAATCAAAATTCTGTAGAAGGAACCCTGACAGCAATATTTTGACTAGAGACTCACAGATAAGCAGAAACACAAAGGTTTAGAAAGAAACTTAAATAGCTACACAAGGACCTTCCTTCCAAGCAGCTCACAATTTCCTTTAAAGTCAGGCAGATAAACATGGATAGGTAGGACAATCCCTCAAGCATAACAAGGACTGCTCATATGCGTAGAAGAGGTCAATGGCTAGGAAAATACTAAGGGCAACAAAAAGAGTGGTGGCCCTCTGTCCCCTGTGCAGCTAAGATTATTTTTCTTCAGTATGAGTTTATAAGAACTTTGGCACATGGTTTGGGATAGAGGATGTCAGGCCAAAGGATGGAGAAGAAAACTCATTGTCTAAATCAATGGTAAATGCTTTTCAACCTGGACAGGCAGTATTTCTCAGAGAGCCACAGCCCAAGACATGGGACACTGAAAGATTACTCAGATCTACCACAAGGGTGCCTGTTTGCCAGGCTGAGTAATGAAAGAACCTTAGGTTCACTGAAGTTTACAATTAAGGACCACCTTGACTGGCTATTCTAATTGCCTGAGTTGAAGGCTCCAGTGAGCTAAGTGTCCAAGTCATACATTTCCTATGAGTGGGTTAATGATCCTGTCTTAGGCTGTCTATTCAGCTGATAGTCACATTTGCAGGAATAGTGGACAATGTCTACTGAGAATCCAAATGGGCATGATGGAAGAAGCATGGTGATGCCCCAGTGCTTCAAGAACAGGAAACATGAATCACAGAAAATGAGAACCACTATCTGTCAGACTGGATGCTGATTCTCTGGCAAATTTCTTCAACAAATGACTTAACTAAGTCTTTGTCAGCAGGTGGAGAAGAGTTTTTTTGATCAGTTCACTTAATTATCCTAATAGAATATTGGCAATTAGTAGAGTATAAAACTGATGACTTATTAGTAGATTTTCCAGCTATTTCTTTGCTTTTATAGGTTTAAATTAATTTGAGTGTCATTAGTATTTATGGATCATTGAACACTATACAAATGACAAGTTGAGCTAGGTACTTTGCTCTTTCATTTTGATGCTGGGAATGGAACTCAGGGCCTTTCAGATGCTAGGCAAGCACTTTACTACTGGGCTACATCCTCTGTTGATTAATTTTCTTGTATGTAAGTAATGTGATTTACATTTCTAATCTCCTTGTGAGCTAGCTTGTGTTAACTGCTGAAAGCAAAAGGGAGAGGGCAATGAAAGAGATGGCAGTAAGTGCTATCGTGTCAGGAGAAGCTGCTTCTGCTGATGCTGTCTGGTTTTTAAAGCACTGCTACTTACTACAACATAGTGGTTGCTAGAGTCTGTTTAGATATTCTGCTTTAAATATTTCTTTCCTTTATGAAACCAATACAAAAGCCACTGTGAGGCTACTGCACTGTGTTAGTATATGAGAAACAAATGATACTTTTAATTGGGAATAGGAGTGTGCACAGCACTGAGCCATTTCAATTTCATCTGTGTGAGCATTCACATTCATTCTATATATAAATGCTTATGTTTAATTTCCGGTAGAGAAATAAGAATTCAGAAGTCATGAATAACTTTTCCTAGTTAATGTTGATGCACACTAGAATACTGCACAAACAAAGCTGCATTCCCGACTTCTCAGAAGCACAGTAAATTGTGCATAAATGACTGGAGTCATTTCTGAAAGCTTAGGATTTAATATATTGATAACTTTTAATTTCTCAGGAAAAGTCCATTATAAAAGGAGTCACATTGAGAAGTAATTGAAATTAAATATACCACCACATATTTTCTTTCAGTTTAAGCGACATCTTGTAAGTCTTCTGGGAATTCTTTTATTAATAGTTTAATTATGAATAAGGTCATATTTGTGTCCATATATTCCCTTGTTCAGACTCCCTTCCCTCTCCTGCCCCTCCCCGTCACCCACTCTTCTCCCCATCACTTTATCTCCTCCCCAGCAAGGTCTTCTGGGAATTTAAGTGCAATCACACTTTCTTGGTACGCATTTTGGTTTTTAACACAACAGTGAACCCCAGGAAGGCAAGGTAATGAGGCCTACATAATGTCCTTGTATTTTAAGAACTTTAATGTACAATGAGGGAAGATGAGTAGTTTACAGGAACTATCTCCAATTAATATCCATGTCACATGTGCCCTTTTAAATCAGGTACAGAAACCTCTGTAGCACAGCCCTTCTGTCCACCCTGTCCTGTGATATCTGTTATGGCTCCATATCCAAGGACCAGAGAAGAGAGAACCTTGGGACCTAAACACCCCCAAGCACTTGTTTCTCAATATTGAGTTCCTTTCATCATAGAGGATACTACCTCCAACAGCACCTTTGTTCTATAGAGTGGTAGGAGGCAGGGGTTCTTAACACATCCACAAGTTGGTTAAGGTCTCATAGGATACATGTTTTGGAAAGAAAACTTTGTAGACCAAATGTAAATGTTGAATTTGCTTAGGTCTTGGAGATGTTTGACCAGGCCTCAGAAACAGACATGCTTTTCCTACCTGCATTGTGCTTTGCCAAATATTTATCTTTGTACTGCTTCTTTTTCTTGCCAAACCAAGTGCAGCTGGCCTGCTGCTCTTGTTTGGTCTTCTCCATGGCAATGCAAGCTACTCGCCTAGTACACAAAGGAAGGAAAAAAGAAAGAAGAATCCAACAAAGTTAATGCATAGTTTTATGATGGGAAAAGAGAAAAAGTCATTTGAAAGCCACACAAAATAGCAAGAATATCCTCCCCAGTCCTTGAAGTCACTGACATAAAGGCTATTCTTTGGCTTTCATGACATTTTTCTAGAAATGGTTTAAAACTACAGGCTTATGTTAAAATTGCTTTGTGATCCTTGAGGCCACATTAACTGATAATAAAGGTCAGATGTTTCAACATGTGGTTATGACATTCAGGATGATGATCATGGATTATCAGTCAAGGAAGGATTCTTTCGCATCCTTGATTTTGAGTGCTCAGTACTTACTAATGTTTCTAGGAATTTTCCATGTATTGGCCCAGGTAATCTTTATGACACAGTGAATCACACATTGCATAGAAATTCTTAAAGCTCAGAGTTTTGTCTTTCATACTTTTATTATATTAGAAATGATTTTTGGTTATCATATGAAGTAGGAGTCCAGTCTCTTTTGTCTCTTTTATAAATACCCAACTGTCTTAGCAGGATATACTAAAATGAGGAAGACCATTCCTCACTGCTGTTAAATGCTATTTGTTATATCTAAAGTACCTATTTTGGTATGGGAGTGCTTTAAAATTTTGTCTCTTTAGTTGGTTTATCTATGCATCTCTGAATTACTATACCTTCATGAGTTTTGGTACTTAGTTGAGTAAGACCTTGTTCCTTGTTCAAGATATCCTGGCTATCCCTGAACTTGTGCATTTCTAGGCAATTTAGGATAATTTATGTATGCATGAATGTATGAGTTAGGTGTTCTCCTTGTCATTCCCACCTATTCCTTTGAGGCAGCGTCTTTCCCTGAATCTGGTGCTCATGCTTTCTTAGCTAGGCTACAAATCAGCAAGTCTCAGTGATCCTCCTATCTTAACTTTCCTAGAAACTAAGGTTATAGGCATATACTTGGTTTGCTATGTGCGTCCTGAGTTCTGAACTCTGGAATTCATGACGAGTCCTCTTAATTACTCATGAAGTCACCTTTCTGACATTTCCATGTAAACTTTAAAGTTAGTCAATTTCAAAACTTGGAATTTTGGTTAAGATCGCATTGGTACAATTAATGTAGGAGAGATTGACATCTTTACAATATTGAGTGTTATAGTCCATAAATGTAAAGTTTGTCTGTCTTCTTTAATGCCTTAGTAAATTTTATTTTATTTTATTTTGTTTGAGAAGGTTCTTATGTATCTCAAGGTGGCCTCAGAGTCTTTATGTAGGCAAGGATAACTTTGAATTCCTGAAACTCTTGCCTGCACTTCCAAGTGCTGAGATTGCAAATGAGCACCACCATGCCTGACATTTTTTCCTTGATTTTAAAAACAAGGCTTCATGTAGCCCAGGCTGGCCTCAAGATCACTATGAAAATAAGGCTAGTTTTGAATTGATCTTCTTGCCTCCCTCTTCTCAAATTCTGGGGTTACTGGCATGCGCCATCATTCCTAGTTCAAAACTCACCCTAAGGCCTTGTGTACCCTAGGCAAGTATTCTTCCACTGAGCTACATATCCAGCCTTGCTTCAATAAATTAGAAGCCAGTTATTTATCCTGTAGTTTTAGAAGAGTCTAACCTTTTCTTCTATTTTTAAAGAAGGTCTCTATTGTCCAGGCTGGCCTGAACCTCACTATGTAGACTAGGTTAGCTTTAAACTCCTGCAAATTTTTCTCAGATTCCCTCTCCATCTTCGTTAAGTCTTACTCTTGGTTCTCTGGCATAATAGCAAATACCTTTTTGGTAAGATGGGGTACGTGGTCCTCCAGGGTTTTGCTTATGGCTCTGATGAAAGGGTCTCATAAAAGAATTGGTTGTTGAATTTTTAAAAACTTTTGAGCTATTCAGTGCTTTCAAGTACATTAAAACAGAGCAAAACAAAAACAAAACAAAACAAAACCCCCTTCACTTTCTGTAGCTTTTTTTCCTATGTAGCAGGAAGATTTATCTGAAGAGACTAGACCTCAGCATATCCAAAAATTGAACCACCTTTTTCCACTGTGGTTTCTCCAGACTCCTGATGAGGGCTAAGAGCTCATGATTTATATAGCTGCTCTAAGTAGGACAAAGCCTGGAATTTATATAATTATTGTTTTTCTTCCCTTAAAACTTGTTTCTAATACAGTTTCCTGTATCCCAGGATGGCCTCATACTCGATATGTAACTAAAGATGACCTTGACCTTCTGATCATCTGATCTAAGTCTCCCAAATGCTAGATTACCAGCCTGTACCACATCTAGTTTACTTGGTTCTGGGAATCAAACCCAGGGCTTCACCACCTGAGCTATTACATTCCCAGAATACACATGATTATTCTGAATAAATGCTCATAATATATGACAACTCTCTAGAAGACATGTGAAATGCATAAGTTCAGACTTCAAGACAATGGCAGCTGGAAGACTGCTGTTTCTCTGTTTGGGCCCATGTTCCTCCATGTGTAACATAATAGTGCCTCAAGTCCTCGTCCATTCCAACATTCTAAATTTAAGAATATTTTTGGGAAACATGACATAGTTGAAAGAGGCAATCAAGCCAAAGACATTAACCAAGAAAATTCTTACATAGTGAGATGGACTGGTGAAAAGGCAGAAATGTTTATAAGCTCAATATTTATTATTACTTTTAACTAAGTTCAAGTATTTTTGGGGGGATACAGGTGAGAAGATGACAGAATTCCAGTTCTTGGCAGGTTATGTTTTGTTCTACAAAACAAAACCCAGTCATTAAATTATCTTTTTTGGTACTAGATTTCTCGTACATATGGGTAAGATTATGGACATTTAATAGGTGATACACATCCTTTCTTCTCTCATTTAAAAACAAGGCCTAAAATGCCTGTCTGACTTTAGGTTGTTTCACAACTTAAGCTTTCTAACAAAATACATCATCTTCCCCTCTCTGTCTCTTATTCTGTGGATGGAACCCAGGGCATGCCAGAAAAGCATATACTTCTCTGCTAGAAAAAACATTTTTAAAACCTCTAAAAACATTCTTAAAGAATAGTAGGGCAAAGAACAAAGCTTCTGAATGTCCTTTCTCTCAACAACAGAACAAGTTACATCTTTAAATAACCTGAGTGACAGTGAGTCATGGCACTTAAGATTTTTTTTTCTTGGTGTTGTAGGATGGTTATGAAAGAACACAAAGGGACAAGAGAAAGGTACATCTAGAAGAAAATGGCATTCTAAAAAGATTAGAACAGTTTGTAGAAGTCGAGGGCTAGTCATTTAACTTGTCTCCATACCTTCCTTTCTTTACACATGTGCACATCTAACTGGAACCAGTATCTGACTATAAGCTAAAGATTGAGAATTCTTGGACAACTGATTTTTGGATTTGATCTCTGATCTTGGACAATTGGATTTTGTGTAGTTAGTAAAGCAAGGGATTTATCAAGCAGGTTTTGTAATATGGAATTGAGAATTGGAAGGGAGGGCATTGTTGCATCATAAAATAACACACCATACCATTCCTGAAGTTCAGGAGAAGGAATGAGACCCGCAGTTCCATTTTTGGAGTTTTCCAGTTTACCCTGCCACCAGTTGTGGTCATCCTTACTAATAATCTGAATGATGTCACCAACTCGGAAACGGATGCCAGCTTCTTTGCAGGGGATGAGGTCATCCTTGGCTGGATCATATTCAAATTGTGCTCTTACATAGATCTATAAAAGAAGAGTTTGTAAGAAAGGAGGCCATAGTGATGTGAAGAAAAGGTGAGCACTAACCTAATAACAACACATCCACATTTAAAACACATACAGAATATCAGATGGTGAACGCTGAAACGATGTATGGAAATAGGACACAAGAAACAGGGTACCACATCTAATGGTTACAGTTTCAATTTTGCTGTTTATATTTAGAAGGAACACATAAATATTTGTTGAATAAATTCTACTTTTAGTGACAGGATAGGTTTATAATTATAAAGCAGTATGCTTACCAATTTTAAAACTTGTTATGACTATGGAGATGGTATGGATATGCTATCATGACTATGAGGCAGCCTATAAAGCACAGAGATTAGCACTCAGGGTAGGTTTTTATCTTAAACTATCAAGAATTCTGTGTTGGTATCTTGCTGTTGGATACTTTCATGACAACTGGCAGTGTATCTATGCACTGCAGACAGAGCTATCTGTAACTCAAACAATATTAAAAATTTCAAAATATAGCTTTATTTTTAAGAGAAATTTTGGTTCTGCATTTGTGCTTTATTCTTCTGGGAAAATAAAGATGAATCTGAACCCTTGCTTTGCCAATTTAACACTTGAAATCAGTACACAGCATCAAAACATGAACGATTTAAGGCCCTTAACTTTAAGGTGTGTGAATTTAGGAGACATTAATAGCAGACAGGATTATAACACAGCAGCGTTTTCTGAATGACTGGAATTCTAAGTGCTTTAAAATACGGTACTATATTCAAGGTTGCCTGAGTTATGAAGTTCAGAGACTAAACTGACAGCATATTGTACCAATTACTAATTTATACAAATTTTAACTTAAAAACAAATTTACTTTTTAAGAATTACATTTCAAGAAAAACATCCCATGATTCTATCTCTTGATATTAAGTTTGTATATTTACAATTGAGTCACTGTAAAACCAACCTGAAGGCTTTGAAACTATTGTGTGATATTTTTATTTTAGCAATCTAGCCATTAAAATGAACAAATCTCTGCCTTTGTACCTAAAATTAAAAGTGCTGGTTTGTTGAACGGTACCTGATAATGTTACACAGCACTTAGCATTTCTAAACTAGCACAGACATATCAGGATGAAGGTCAGGGTACTGATGCTGTTTTTCATCATACACCGCTTTTTAGACATACACAGGCAAATACAAATTTAATTTTATTTAGCTTTCAATTTCAGAAAAGTCCCTTAAAATGTTTGGTAGGGCGCAACTTTCTGTTTTATTTAGAATTCTATGAATTCTTTATGTACTAGCGGCCAAACTCCTTACTGTCAGCAAAAAATAATCAGTTTGAAATTACAATAACCGTCACAGCTACAGAGGTGTGAGGAAAAAATCTTTATAGAGAATTAGTCATGTATAATGTGTTAAAATGAAATGGTACAAGCTTTCAATGCTCAAATGTTATGGTCCAAAATGCAGACATTATGGGATGGAAAGGGTTAATAAAGGATCGACTATTAGGTCAGTTTAGAGAAGTTTCTATAGAGGGTATCTATTCACCTGTCGTCCTTTTGGTTGGGTGGTTGACGGCAAGTCCTGTAGAATAAAGCCAACCCAGGAGAAAAAAATTTTCATTTACTTGTCAAGAGTACAAAGTAATTTGTGTGTTTCTGTTACAATATGGTTAAAAATGAACTAGATTTAAGTTGTAAAGAGATCATATACATTGTTACATTTCTCAGAAGTGTTGAGTTTTATATATATATAAAAAGTCAAACCCAGGCCATTTAGCAGCAAGCTGAAGAAAGCAGGTAAGTTGAAGCAGAGAGAAAATGTGTTCTTAAGAAACAACTCAGCATCTTCAACACAAAAGCCACTGCGGTTCAAACAGCCTATTACAAAATCCCCTGAGCACAAAAGAACGGTTGTCCTTTACAACTTCATCACTGCAACCGTTCAGATTTTGAAAATTTTAATGCCTCTATGGCTTTTTACTATCTTAAAAACGTTACTCGTTAATGTTAAAAAGCAATTCTTTGGGAGCCTAGATTCTCATTGGAAACAGTTATGAACAATTTTCTTGTACTTTTTTTTACTTGGATACTTGAGATATCATTCCATTTGAAATGATCTTTGAATGATTTATAACATAAAAAGTTGATATGGTCTTAAAGGGCAAATTAGAAGTCAGGACAAAAGGCAACAGTGCTGCATTTGTAGAGCTCTTATAATTGCAGCTGGCTGTCAGGCAGCAGCTACAGCAAATAAGATATTTGGCTATCCTGAAAAATGGCAAACCTGCACATGTAAATGCTTCTGTTTGATTAAACAATTCTTTCTGTAATCCAAAATGAAAAACGACAACTTTTCAAATTTAAGTCAAATATGTACTTTGTGTTAAAGATGTGATACCAGCGTGGCTTAAGTGCAGTTTGAAGCTAGTTCCTTTTGCTTTTCATTTCCAGGCAAGGCTTATAATTCACAAAAATATGTGCACGTACCACAATAACAAGAGGGCACACCAATTCGTAAACTTAGATAGCGGAAACTAAAACATGTTGCTGATATCCCTCAGAATGTAAAACTATAAAGTCCAAGAACACCCAAATGCGTATTCTTCAAAATCCCTTACATTTGTTTATCATTTTTTAATTAAAAAATTCTTAAAGAAATTTAAATACAGTTATGTTTATGTTCTTTGAGCAGTCATACATGCTGGTGGGGAGGCAAAGAGGTATTTTTAGAGCAACTATAGCAGTCTTAACTATGTTTCTTCAAATGTAACTGATTTTTAAGGAGAAGGAAATGTTGAAGGGTTTTTCCAGGAGTAAACTGCACTGCTGTGGCAGTAGCCTTGTATGTCTGCAGAAGACAATCTTTCCACTGAACACATGTAACTAAACACTTATGGCAGGTGAGCACCAACAAAATTGTCACACTTGGCTGCGTGGAGCTAGAGTTCTTACCGAAACAGAATTGTTAGTGCTGCTATGACCATTAGCAGGGGACTGTCTGGAAGTGGAGGGGGAATCTCTCTGAAATAAGACACAAGGTTCATTAACACAGAACACCAGCACAGAAACAGATATTTACATCAACAGTTACAACCACAGTCTGACAACCATTTCCTTTGAGGTTAATGCTATAAAAGGTGTCATACTGACTTACTTGTATGATTTTACAGAAGTATGAAAAAACTTTTTTGGTATTTGAATATTCCCATACTATAAGTGAGGATGGTGTTGTCATTCATTAATGATTATTTTTCTCCTGTATCTCCAATTCTACAATCTTTGTTTTTTATTGGGACCCCAGAAAAGTGATATTAAAATCCTATCAAGTATCTCATGATGATAAATATTATATTATTGTGCTAAAGATCTCAACTGCTTAGTTTTATATTAAAGAATAATTTTGGATTTGAGAAGTAGGCAATGTCTTTTTTAGGTACCCCACTGTCAAGGACTACCAAATAACTCCATTGACAGTAAATGAACCTAAGAGAAACACTTCACATGTAATCATTTTAGACCTTTCTACAATAAAAATTACTAATGGACGTAAAAGAGAAAGCTGCATCAGAGAGCAACTCTCTTCCTTTGTATCATTTTAACAGACTGAGTTAAAATAGTAACTCTAATCAACAATGTTCTACTTCTGGCCAAACTCCAAGGAGCCACAGCACTCTCCCTAGAGTCACACTCCCAGATCTATCTGCTTTCTGAGTGTTCAATCCACTCAGTATCCTTCACAGGTTCCATTTCTTAGTGTCCAAGCAACTTTAATGAAAAGAGCAAAGAGAAGAAAGTAAGTGCTTTAAATATTTGATTTTTACAATTCTTTAGGAACTGCTGTTCAATGTCTATATATCTATATCTTAAACATTGACAGAAAACATGTGAAATTTGTTAGCCTGAAATAGAATGAGATCCTTTAGAGGAACATTCTCAAGCATTAATTAATGGATTGATCTCTTATATGTCACGCTTAGGGATTCAAGTCAGTAAGGTAGGGTATAAGAGAAGTATGAGCCTTCACTGAGGATGCTTGCCATACCTAGGAAGAGGCCAAGCTCAGCTGGGTAAAAAACCTCCAAACCCCCAAAACTCCAGTGTGTTTATATGTTGGAATGAATGGAATAAGAAAAGGGAATAATTACTTTTTTCTTAATATTTAAAGGTATAGAATTTATATGTATAATACTTGTGTCTTCCTTAAACTAGTTCAACCACTTGAAAAAAGAGAGAAACCTGTATTAATAATTAACAATATCTTCTGGTCAGCACCCCCAATTCAATCTATGTATTTAATTTCTTTAACACATGAGAAATGGTGTGAGGAAAACCTATCGTTTTAGAATATTTAAAATATCTTCAAAAATGTATGCATGCTATTCTCTTTCCCTGAAAGGTTCATATTCTAAGAAACAAAATTTAATGCTCCAAATCCAAAAGCTGGAGAAATTATGCAAAGTTTTGAAATATATTATTAATTGACATTCCATAGGAAGCCACCAAGAGGAGCTCAAGACCCAACAAACTAGATACTTTGTCACTAGCTCACTTGACAAAAGCACAGATTCTTATACATATGAATAGGCCTAGGTAAAAAACAGGAACCCTCCAGTTGTTTAATTGTGAAATTTGTAGTATCATTAGAGACTTGAAAAGTAATTTCTATTTCAAAGTTTCTTAAGCACAAATTTAGTAAGTTAGCTACCAGTCCTTAAAATTTACCTTAAGAAAATATACATTTCATATCTATTTATTTGCAGTGATAGGGCCTCACACATGCTAGGCAAATATTCTAGTACTGATCTATATCCCCAGATTTTGTATTTCATAATAACATACTTGGAAGATCCATAAAAAAATTTAAAATAAGCTTCAATAAATAATACTAAGCTGAATATGCTATCACCCAAGAATCATACTGTTATGATAATTTGTGTCTCTCAATATAGAAAAAAATAGATTTTTTGACTACAATGAACAACATAAAACTAAAAAAAAAGTAAGTTGAAAGAACTCTAATTACAAGAGGATAAATATGTTTTAAGAAACTTTGGTGCTGTTATTCTACAAAAGGTATTTGTTTCTGAGTTATTTAACATTTGCAATACACAGACTTTTACAAAAGCCTGTATCCCTGTAGTGAAGTCAGTTACCAGTTCATCAGGGTCTTAATGCTCAGCTTGAGACCTGCCAATTATTCAAACACTGATATCTCAGCAGAAGTTGAACACTTCTCAGATTCTTGGAAAGAAGAACTACCTGTGAAATTTCTTAACAAGGGAAGTAAATGGACTTCCTGGAAATACTGCTGTAATTTTTGCCTCAGGGATTTCAGTTTTTTTCCTTTATCAAACTTTGTGTTATTGTAGCTTTTCTATATTTGGCTTAGATTTGGCTGCAAAAAGGCTGAAGATATCTGCATGAAAGTAGAGCTGAGGAGGTGGGTGGGACCTCCTCTGTTCCGTTATCTTTGTTGTAAAATTGGTGTGCAGTGATCTAACAGCACAGGCAGAAACAATTTCCCAGAAAGCAAAAACATTCAGCCATCAGCAGACAGTTAGTTTAGAACTCAGAGGAGATGGGGGTGGCTTGTTAGAGTTATTACCTCACAGGATGAAGACTGAGTGCGGTAGCTTGGCACAATCTTGAAGGTAATACTCCCCCGCATTTCCCTCTGTGGGGAAAAAAGAGGAGAGTTCTCATGCAAACATGTTGCACACAAAAACACAGAAGAAACCATTTAAAACACGTGGGTGTAATTAGTATGTATCACCTGACAGCAAACGGCCCTAAAATGAAACCTCACTATATGGTAGAAACCACTCAGGTTACTTACTGGTAGAAGTGTCTGGGAAAGGTCCAGTGAAGTCAAGGCTGACTATCTTATACCTAGCAGTGAAGGTTGTTAAGATCTTTGGTGATTATCTTTTTGTAGACATAAATACAAAAAGTTGAAATGACATACCGTACAAGAATTACTGTACATTGAGCTGAACAAGAGACTAAGTAATTACATAAAATTCTATTTAATATGCTTCTCTCTGATGGTATCTCCATAAAATTGCTTTTATACTTTATTAATTTTGGCATTTTTTTTTAACTACAGCAAGGCTTGGATGCTTACTTCACATATAATAGTTATTTATTACATGGGAAGCTGCTGCACTGCAGCAGAAAGAAGGAACCAAAGCATAAAACAAATGTTTCCCTGTTTGCTACAAAAAAGAACACAGACGTGGGCCTGTCAATGGATGTCAATGCGTTTTATTGATGGCCAATTTTAGTACATATTTTTTTCCAAGTATAGTCAATAATGGCCTGGCCTACAGTGACTTTCCTCCCCTTTGTGCTATAGAGAGATATACTACAGCTGGCCATGACTCAGCTAAATAGAAAAGAGGTTTCTGATATTGCTTATGTCAGGAGCCTTTTGAGGTCAGTGAGCAACTAGTTCACATGAGTACATATCAGGAAGGCTTTTCTGTATCTGGTTGGTAAGAAACAGATTAAGGGATGAACAGTGTAGCCCACACTGCTAAAGGCAAGCAAAAATGGTTCTCAACTCTACTGGTACTAAAACACTTTCCTAGTTGTCAGTTTTTTAAAAAAATTTATTTATTATGCATACAGTGTTCTGCCTGTAGGCCAGAAGAGGGTACCAGATCTCATTGTAGATGGTTGTGAGCCACCATATGGTTGCTGGGAATTGAACTCAGGACCTCTGGAAGAGCAGACAGTGCTCTTAGCCTCTGAGCCATCTCTCCAGCCCTAGTTGTCAGTTTTTAGTGAACACTGCAGAAGTTCAAGTTACATACACAATGGTTCAAGAAGCATTCTGATTATGACTGAAGAACATTGTGTGTATCTATTTATTTAGTGTGTGTGTGTCAGATATGAGTTGGACTATGGTTTCTGTATGTGTGGTTGGTGTGCATGTGGGTGAGTGCCAGCCCCTGTGCGCATATGCTTGTGTGGGCCAGAAGAACATGTTGAGTCATCTGCTCCATTACTCTCACTGAACGTGGAACTGGGCTAGTGGCTAGCAAGCCCCAGCTATCCTCATGTCTCCACCAGACACAATGCTGGGGTTATAGGCAGGTGAGACCACACTCTACTTTTCACATGGGTAAGGCATCCAAACTCAAGTACTCCCACAAGTGCTTTTATCCACTGAGACATCTCTCCATATCCTTTATTCTTATGTATGTTCTTACAAAATAAGTTAGTGGAGCTGTCAAGAGGGCTCAGCATTAGGACCTAAACAATGAGAACACTGACAGACACGCTATAAAGAAAGGGGGTACTCTCACAAGTGTTAGGGAATATTCAATCACAATGTGTACCCGGATTTTGCATTTTCATTAATAAATAAAATTAACTTTGGGTCAGGAGGCAGAGCTATCAACTAGTTGACAGGAAATAATCATGGAGCATCAGCGAGTACCTAGAAGAGATAGGGAGACACATTGGAAAGAGTAGGGAGTAATCTAGAGTGATATAGTGTTTTTTAGGTTTGGCATAGCAGAAGGATACCCCAGCAAGCAGAAGGTTGCTACTCAACCTCTCTGAGTTAGCAGGTTTTCACTCCAGCCTTTGAATATCGATTCTTATTTATGAACAGAATTATAGAGATTGTGTTAAAGCTAACTTTAGCAACAGCAACAGAGCTCATGCCTGTGTGAACAGAATTCCTGACAGGCTGCATCCTGAGCAGTTGGACTGCTGCCAGAGAAGCAGGTCAGTAACTGTGGAGTTGTAATTGCTGGCTCAAATAGAAGTAGATTAAGGCACAGCCACTGTGCTGAAGTTAAAACAACCCGGGGGCTCCACTCATAGACAAAAGAACTACAGGCAACTAAGGACTATTGGGAGGGAGAATTAGTCATTCCCAGGGATGAGTTTCCTACTTGGTCATCCAATTCTAAGTAGTTAGCTCTGAAAGTACATAAATAAACATTTAATGGACTCAGCAGGTTGTATTTATATATATATAAACATTTATACATTCTAGTAACAAAGAAAAAGAGTCCATGAATGAGAGGGATTGAGGGAATGGTCTACAAAAAGAGGGCATTGTAATAATATTTTAATTAAAACATAATACATAAAAAATGATGGCTCAGCATGTAAAAGCACTTGCCACAAAGCTTGATGACCTGAGTTCAATCCCTGGGTCCCACATGGAGGAAGCAGAGAACCAGTTCCTTCAATGACACCTACATATGTAGAGACATGTATGCAATCACACCCACACACAAACACATAATAAATAAATGTGATAAAAATCACAATCTAAGCTAACAATCTAAAAATCAGTCTTAGAAAAGGAGAAACTTCATTTACATACAAGCATTTTTTGTAGCTGTTCCACTGTTTGGTTAGCGACACTGATGCCATTGATTTCTCGAATTTCATCACCAACATGAAGTGTACCTAAGAAAATCACATACAATTATAAAAATTAAATGAGTGAATGTTTTATAATAATAAAAAGCCAAAGGCAGCAATGTAATAAAAATAAGTTACAGATTTAAAAGCCAATGTTTCAGAGACAAGGCCACATCTGGCTGCAGAATTGTTTAGCTTTTATTTAGTAAAGCCATCCAAACAGATCTACTTTCAGAAAGCAAAGCTTTGATGAATAACTACAGAAATTTGTTGACAACCCAGTAAGAGACTATCAGGTATGATCAGAGATAACTGAAAATAAGACAAATGTTTGGGACTTCTAGAACAAAAACATAAATGATGATATGTTAATAAATGAATAAGATGAGTAAGGATTCAGACAGCGTCAAGGGGAGTTTCAGTGAACTTAAAGATATGACAAAAGATTACATATAATATAGGTCATAGAAATAAAGGCCTAAGGAAAACAGGAATAAAAATTAAAGAATATATGTTAAAAGCTATGGAATATAGGAGTGTTTAATTTGCATCTAACTGAAATTTAGAAAGAACAGAGAGAATGAAAAAGAGACAATGTTAGAGCAGTTGAACATTTTCTTGAATTGATGAAAGTGTTACTATATAGATCCTGGAGAATAAGATAAATAAAAAAATCTGGGCTAGCAGTAAAAGGCTCTTGAAACCAAGTCTGACAATCTGAGCTCCATCCCTGGAACCCACAAGGTGGAAGGAGAACTGACCCCTGCAAGTTGTCCTCTGACCTCTACATGCATGCTATGGCATTATGTGTGAATGCTTGCATGTGTGTATGTGTGCACATGTGAGCACACACACAAAAATAAATCAACATAAGAAAGATATTGTTTAACTTGAATATATGGAAAGTTTAAAATGTCAAGGTAACCATTAATATCACAGAAATAGGATGCTGAAATTAAAAGCTAGTAATTAGGGGGTAATGAAACAAATAAAATCTTCCCAAAATGAACAAGGAAAGCAAGATAGTAGAATCACCACAACAAATATTAATGAACTACTCTATCAAAAAATAGTGACCAAAAACTGGTCACAGTAGTATACAACCTTCATCCCAGTGTTCAGGAGGTAGAGGCAGGAGGATTACAAGTTTAAAGTCAGTTTTGGCTACATAGTAAGTTTGAGACCCATCTGCCTAATTCATATAGTCAAATATATAAATCCAAAGAGAGATTTATATATAAGTAGACATTAAAATACTCTACTACTATAAATGGATATTTAAATGTTGGTAGGTCAAACATATAAAAAAATTAATCAACATATAGATGATTTAAACAAAAACATTAACAATACCAAGCCAATCATTATATAAAGAACTCTGTAAACATCAGTTAAAAATAAAGGTTATTTATTCATGAATACAGATTCACAAAAATGATTAAAGTGCTATGTCATTCTTAACAAACATCCAAGAAATGGTGTGATACAGACCACATTCTCTGACCACAATATAATTAAGTTTGCAGTAAATTACAGAAAGGTGTCTAGAAAAAATCTCTTCAAATATGATGAGTAAAAATACTTCTAAATCACTTATGGGCCAATAAAATATAATAGGAATGTAAGAACATTGTTAAATGAATTGTAACAAATGATTGCATATCAAAATTGGTGGCATACAGATAAAACAGTATTTAAAATTTTTATTTTATTTTATTTTATTTCATTTCTGGTGGTGAGGATGGAACTCAGGAAGGTGGTCTGCAATGACTGACAAAAAGCTTTTTTATGTGAATCATAAAAACAAAACAATCCTCCATTTCCATCAGTAGATACAGGAAGAATTAAGAAAAGTAAAGAAAGAATTACAGATGCAACTAACTCACCTTGCCTGTGAATCATACCCCCATGCATGATTCTCGCAACAATACAATGATTTAGCTCATTCATTTTCAAAGTGATTCCCTATTAAAAAAAAAAAAGCTTGTAAGGGTACAATTAAATGAAAGTACTATTTTATATTTGTGATTTTACTGTAGGTAATTTAATTAAAAGAGCTATAAAATCACTAGAAAATATATAGAAAATAAAGATTCTCTATTACTTTACACACAAAATTGTTCTATGACAGAAATGCTATTTGCTGGTGTTCGGATTGCTATAGTAGCATGCTGCATGCATTTTATGTAGTGCCTTTTAATCTTTTAATTATGCTTATTTTTCACATCCTTTTGTTTTTTATGCTGCCGACTACTAAAAAAATGTTTTTATTCCTGCTAAGGGTTTATACTTTCTATTAGTATAGCCCATATACTTCTTCCACAAAATAAGTTTCATTTTATAACCTACATAAAATATTTCAAACTGTAAAATTTGCTAAATTTAACATATGTAAGCATGTATGAATCTTTTACTACAATCAGATGGTAACTGTGTCTTATCCCCAAAGTTTCCTCTTATTTGTTGGTCACCTACTCCCATTTCTCTATTCATGCCCTAACAATCACTGATGAGCCTTTCCTGACTATAGGTAAGTTTGTATTATCTAGAAACAGAGCCACATTCATTTGGTTGCTTTCTTTAACTTAAGATAATTATTTTGAGCCTACCATTTTGTTACATTATCAATAACTTATTTTTTGTCCTTATTGAACAGTATTGTATTGTGCAGACCCAACAACGTGTTCAACCATCCTTCCACTGCACTGCTTCAGTTTTGGCAGTTATAAATAAAGCAGCATTCCTGGCTTAATGCCCACTTGTTTGTACATTTTTTCTTCAGAGACATTAGAACAATTTCATGAGAATTGGAACAATTCATGTATTTATGTGTTATCTTTCTACAGAAACCAGGGTAACTTCTGTGTTAATATTTTAGTATATACACTGCTGCAATGAGCATATATTACTATTTTCATATTTTGCTAATTATATTTGTTACAAACTATGCTTAGAAGTTTTGCATCTATATTCCTGAGGGATTCTAATCTGTACTTTTTTATAATATGATTATCTGTTTTTATAGGGTAGCACTGGCTTTAGAGAGTGAGTGGGAAAAATTTCCTTTTCTTTGTTTTGGAAAAAGTCATGTGGAATTATCTGTGGCCTGCCTAGGGTGAATAGATGTTTGTATATATCTCCTCAGGAAACGATGCAATAGCCAATAGTCATTTCTTCATGACCAATCTGATCTTCTGGTTGATTGATGCTGCTTGAATTTCTGTTTTCTAGTTCACTGATTTCTAAATTTCTTTTTGCAGTACTGAGGATTGAATTCATAGACACTAAGCCAACATGTTAGCACTGATATATAATGCCATTCTCATTTATTTCTATTAATTTTTATTATGTGTTCTACTTATTTTGGCTTTAATTTATCCTCAATTGTCTTTTTTTTAAGGTGGAGAAGTGAGACAAGGTTACTGATTCGAGATTTTTTTTGTTCCTTAATATATATTTAAATATTTAAAAATGTACATTTAATGTTATATATTTCTCCTTATTAATAAGCACTAGTCCAGCTGCATCATACAAAATTTGATACAGTGTTATTAATTTTCATTAATTGCAAAATGTTATTTACCTTCTGATTTCTTTTTTTTATCTGTACGTTGCTTCAAATTGTGCTACTTAGTTTTCAAGTATTTGAGATATTTTCTTTCTTTTTAAAATAATTTTCCTTTCACTTTTTATTTATTTTAGAGACTCTAGCTGTGTAGCCTAGGCTGGCCTGAATTCACAATCCTTGTGGGTCTGCCTCTTGAGCACTGGAATTACAGGTGTGTAATACTATACCTGCCTTCTATCTGTTATTTATTTCCAACTAACCTTCATTTTATTCTCAGAATAAACACTGATATTAATATAGCCACTTCAGCCTTCATCTGAATAGTGTTATAGTGGTATAGCTTTTCTACCCTTATTTTGAAACTGTTTTCCTTTTTTGTGTAAAGTACATTTCTTGCAGGTAGCATGTGATGAATACTTTTCTTTTAAACCAATCTGGCAGATAACTTCATCTTTTTTGGGGGGCGGGGTGGCGGGGTTTTCAGACAGGGTTTCTCTGTATAGCTCTAGCTATTCTGGAATACACTCTGCAGACTAGGCTGGTCTTGAAGTCACAGAAATTTGTCTGCCTCTGCCTCCTGAGTGCTGGAATTAGGTGCTTGCCAATCTCTGCTTTTTAATTGGAGAATTCATGTCAATAAGATCTAGCATGATTGCTAACACAGTTTGGTATAACTATATCTTCTTGTGTTCCACTTCTTCTGTGTTCCCATCTAACCTTTTTTTCTGTGTTCTTGTGGATTTATTCTCATTCTGTTTTATCTTGTACTATTTCTTTTGGCTCTGTTGACAGCCAACAAGTCCTAATGATGCTCCTTCATCTCCACTGCTGCCATTACAAGCACATCTGACTTTTTATATGTGTGTTGGGGATCCTATCTCAGCAAGCTCTCCTACCTACTGAGCCATCTCTTTAGTTTCCCCCAGTCCCATGTATCTGGAACCCTTCATGTTTCTCCTTTAGTGGCTGTATTTGGCTTTACTGTAGCATATATATTTAACCTATCAATTTGTCTTTGAGTGATACTATACTACTTCATGTATGATATCTTTCTAATAGTACACAGTCATTTATTTCTACTTGACCTTTGTATTACCCTTGTAATCCATTTTACATATGTTGTAATCCCAACACAAAGTATCTTTGAAAGAGATTTAAGAGATAAGGAAAAAAGTTATAGTCCTTTGCTTTGTTGTGTCTATATATGTTTATATTTAGCCCATTTTTGAAAGACAACTTTTTGGTCTCCCTAGATTCTTAGCTCTGCTCCTTCAATTCAGGAACTCTACTTTGATTCAGAATACCCTCCCCATGCACTGGTCTGGAAACTCTGTGAAGGCAGTAAGGTGGGACAATTACAGGTGGTACTGTCTTTGTGTCTTCTCTCTCAGAGATCTCTGTCCTTTGTTGCTTGATGTCCATCATCTCAAAAACCATTCTCACTTGTAATTTAATATTTGTCACAATCTCATCTGTTTAAGATGAGAGGTCGAGAAGCCTAAATTTTATAGTTATATACAGTTAAAGCTAATTTAAATTTTATTTTTCAAATATTTTCTATTAAAAGTCTAACTTCCATAAACATATTTTTGCAGTAGACCTGCTTGATCCTAAGAATCACACAGGGAGCTGTTAAGTAATGCTGACTCTTAAGCACAGTCTTTAGATTTATATTCATGGGGACAGGAATGGAGCCCAGAATTATGAATCTTTTAACAAGGTCACTTTATATGATGGTGGTTTTGAATTTTAAGTGGTTAGTAGTAGGCATTCAATTTTGCCTCTCTGGAGAATAATATTCTGTCAGAAAGCTTCATGGAGTTATTTGAGAATTTATATTCTAGCATAATTTGAATCATGCCACAAAATGTATTTTTGAATTGTTCCTACTTTGAAGCTTTCAGAAAGATTAGGTAAGTACTATGAAAAGTATAGTTTATCAAAATGATTGCAGTCTTAACATTCCATTGTAATGTTCAAGTTTCATTTCTAATTTGTACATTCAATCAGTATGTATAGTTACTTAGAGTAGTATTCTGGAAAATGACATAAATGCATACGTCAAACTGAGTTTCATGAGGGAAATGATGGCATGACAGAGTTTCCTCCCTTCAAGCTAATAGGTTTCTATATTAACTAACATGAATTAACTACTATGTTGCAGACATCCTATGCACAGTAGTAAAGGAGACAGACAGAATCTTCATTGCTAGGGAAATTTATTTTAAGCCAATTATACTGAGCATTTTTTTCTTTTCTGCCTCTAAATTTCTCGGCAGAGAAGAACTGACTTATGTTCTTTCTGTTTCCAAGATCACAAACTCCAGGAAAAGTATTGGCTCAGCTTGGGATGGGTATGAACTTATCAAAGCTTGAGGAATAGGGGGGTGGCATGTATTCCTGGTCTTTCACTGCTTACACAAACAAGCCTTTTCCTTCTTGTGTAAGCTAGGTCAAGTACAGTATTTGTCATTTCCAACTATGGGAGTCCAAATCAACAGGGAAATAATTATGAATACAGTGTTACAAACTGGGAAAATATAGGGTATAAAGGAAGCATATCACCATTAGGGAATGCATTCATTATAGAGGGTCACCAGGCAGAAGAGGTCATGTAGATATAATCTTGAGTAATTCAGAGTATAAAGAAAAATGAACAGGCAAATGGCCATAGTCATTGCAATAGAGTTATATTCTATTATTGTCAATATATATTTTACATGAAATAATTCTGGTTTTTTATGGCAGTCAGTGAAAATATACGCCATCACCAAGATCACAAGTGAGAATAGCCTTCTAAAGGAGACTTTAAAGAGTGATTCAAAGTCATTTTTGCTTTCTGAATAAAACTAACAGAGATAGATGTATAGTCAGCCTGCATCAAAAAGACAAACACCTGCCATTATCTAAGTAATAGGTAATAAGATATTTTGGGACTTCCTTATGGTTCCTTACACCTTTCTGTCTGTTTTGCTTGGTTGGACATGAACCCCTTTGCCTTTCCAGATGCCCTTTCTTCTCTTTAGTTTTGTTATAACTAGGCTTGCCAAACTGCTCAGCTGTAACTTTATGTCCTTAATGTGGACCACCTTGTGGAAAATGAGCTCCAGGATTGGACCATATCTTATCTGCCCCTTTATCACAAGTATCTAATGCAGCCACATATCACATGGACTTTTAAATACTTGCTCATTGGGTAAATTAAAGTATAAAATGAGTAGATAACTTTCACCATTTGGAGGGACTTCTAGGAGTGAACAACCTCAGGTCCTAACTTTCACCATTTGGAGGGACTTCTAGAAGTGAACAACCTCAGGTCCATGGATGTAAAATGTATAAACAATGCTTCTAAAACTGTCACCACCCATGCTCTTGAGATCAAGGGTTGCTAAGTCTAGAGAGCAGCAGAACAGGCATTTGATTTTCATGCCCCCTGTGTGCTGCCAGATAATGTTAGACAAATGACAGAACGACAGGCAAAGAATACAGAGAACGGAGGGTTCTCTGAAAATTGTAGTCACAGATCTGCTCTTCTTTTTAAGTAGGAATTTTGCTTTTTTAAACCCTGAAGAAAAGATAAATGCATATATTTGACAGTCTTCATCCATAGAAATATGCTCCTATCTCTAAACTTGAAAGTTGTCCAGCTCCTTTTCATAATGTCACTATCTCCTTATGCATCGAATTGAGAGCCTGAAGTTTCAGGGTAATCCTTGATTCTTGCTTCTTTCATTGCAACCCAACCTTAATGATTTACTTTCATTTGTTTTTTTTTTTTTTTTTTTTTTTTGAGACAGGATGTCAAATAGTCCAAGTTGGCTTAGCACCTGTTATTAAACTGTTTCTCTCATCTCCCCATTGCTGGAATTACAAGCAAGGCTCACCATGCCTGGCTTTTTTATCCTTTTTCTCTTGGCGTACATTCTACTAGTTCTGATTATCATTATCTCTCTTCTCTACCATGGCAGTGTGTCTGCTTTGTTATCTAGTCTCTCTAGACTCTGTAATACAGTTTCCAAATTGCTGGTTCTGAAATAAAATCCATCTCCAGGCTTAAACCCTTCAATAGCTTTATGCTGTCTTTGGGCTAAAGAACAGACACCATAACACATCTCTCAGTACTGTGGTCCCATCCTCACCACTCGCCATGCTGTCTGTTGGCCAGCTACAGTGGCTTGTTTGCATTTGGAAACTATGAAAGGGTCTCTTTACTACCAGGCTTCTGTATATGCTCTTTGGTTTGCTGGAACTGTGTCACCTTAGTTCCTGTCCTTTTCATCTGCTCAGTGACCACCCCAGAACCTTTCCTGATCATCTCAGTCTATGATGCTCCTGAGAATAAGTGCAGGTACAGTATCAGTTTTCTTCAAACTGCATGGCAAAATGAATAAACAGGTTGATATGAATAAAAGGGATATTATTTTAGCAATATTATTCAGGTCTCTGAATGTTTTCTGAATTATCTTTCTTAAAACTTTGGTGAAAGGAAAAGGTATGGAAAGTACTGGATTATTTATTTAATTAATTAAATTTCTACAATGCTAATATTTCAAAATTGCCTCTTGACAGATTGTTTTCTCCCATTCTGGGTAATGTACCTCTTCACTGAAAGTTGAAAAGTAATTGTTTTTCAGTAGAGGTGTGATGGCAAGCATGTCTAAGATCAGTGTCACACAGAATAACTCTTGGAGAAAAGGGCAGAGGAACTGATGATTTGGAAACTGATTTCTTTAGAACCATCCACATCCACCATTCTTCCCTTCCTCCTTGAGTAGTAGTCTGTCTAGGCTGAAGGTAGCTGATTGTAGCTCAAGTTTTTCCAACTTACCATAGGTTCATCTGTGTTCTTTTGGAACTGTACCAGCCGAACTCTGGTCACATTCTCCATGTCCATATCTCCATTAGCGCTTTCTGGAGAATCACCGTTTAAGTAGGGAGAGGTTGGGGGAGGTGTGACCCTTAATGCTTCATCACTGTAAACTTCATGTGCCACTACGTCGTGAGTCTGAAGTAAGGCCTGGCATTTTTATGAAAGAAGAAAAAATTACCTATAGTACCACTTCACAAGAAATCTGCTACATAAACATATGTAATATCACTTCTTCTCAAAGCTATTTTTCATCTGAAGTGACTCAAAACAAACTATACCTCTAAACTACCTCAATTTCTTTGTGGCAAATTATCATGATAGATGGATTTCTTTTTAAAAAATAGAATGAATAAGTAAGGAAGCACTATATGTTCAAATAAAATTTGAAATACTGAAATTTTAAATAATTTAGCAGAAAGAATATTTATAAAAAACAAGAAAATTTGCAGTCTTTAAACTAAAATAAAAATTAAAAGACATTATGTGGCTCATACAACTGAATGGACAGTGATATATTGACATCAATGGTGTCTACCATAATATTTTTATATAGCACAAAGGATGAAGATAATTTATGATTTAGAAAATAAAATTAAACTGTATAGATGGACTTGAGATACTAATTTTGTAAAATATCACACATACATAACTCAAAGTTGCAAGTTTAATTTTTTTACATTTATCTATTTGTGTATGTGTGTGCTATAAGGTTCATTTAGAGGTCAGAGGGCAAGCTGTGGGAGCAGTTCTCTTGTGAGTCCTACAGACTGAACTCCAGTTGTTAGCTTTGGTGAAAAGTTCCTTTACTTCATGAGTCATTATGTCTCAAAACAGAAACATTTGAAATGTTTTGTTAATTTTTGGAGCTCTTGAATAAATCTGACCATTATCATTTTATTGGTTTTTTATTATTTTATTATTTTATCTTTTGTAGGTTGGCACTGAATCCATCCTGTAAAAAATAATGACTTTGACCTTCTGTTTCTATCCCCCAAGTCCCAGAATTATAAGGGTACATCACCATACTTAATTCATGTGGTGCTGGGGATGTAACCCAGGGCTTTGTGAATTCTAGACAAAGAGTTGAAAATGATTACTTATTCATCTTATAAAACTCAATGACAAAAAATGATTTTTTTTATACTGATATCTGTATGTCATCTTGGTGAACATTAATAATAAATCTCTTTTGTATCGCTAAAAAAATGTTATCTTCCTGCTTTGTCTCATCATAAACCTTTTTTAATAAGTATGAGAAATTTTAGCTCAAAGAGAATTTACAACTGTTGTAATTGTTGTATTGTTGGTCTGTTTGAAACTTTGTACAGATATAGTAATATATGTATATTAATGTGTATATGGAAAATCTAAATTTAGTTTTATTTTCATCTGTAATATGTGTGATAATGAGATATGTGCAGATAAAAATGTAATTAAATAGTATTTCAGCATCTGAAATCACTTTTAAAAAGGCTTATTAGAGTCATGACTTGGCTATTTTAAACTTATGCATACAAGGCAAAAATAAAGTAATGCTGTGTTAAAACCAGGAAGGAGATGATGGTGCTGACTTTTCATCAGTAGGTACTCAGAGTAATCCATTTATTCTGCTTCTAATGAAAATGGACAATACTTCCACAATCCCAGGCTACTGTTCTCAACTGAAGGTTTAGGGTCACAGGGTCACTGAAGGACACTGACAATGCATAGCTTTGGAGCTCCTCAGGGGGGCCTGGGAACCATAGCTACCAAGTGTGGAAGTTGGACATGTGGGTAAATCCTTCTTTCTGTGCTTTAACTGTAGCCACCAAAGAAGCTAAGATTTAGAGTAGAGAGGTCAAATCAGGACTAGGCCAACTAAAAAAATTCATCTGTTAAGATCAGGTTAATCATATCAAGTACAGAGATGTCTTTTATGACTCATGGTACTTTGTCTGACTGGTAATCACAGGCAAACTTTCATGGGGATGAGGTCAGTTTCAAAGTCCCATGAGTTGGATAAAGTGTTTATGCTGCTTTTTGTAGATTATTTCTATTTATTCTTTAAAGTTATATAAACAGGTACTTGCATTCAGTGTATTATTTACAAGGAAGAATAAGCCCTCAATCATAAAGCAGTATCAAACTGAATTTTTAAAAAGTTTAAATTATGTTGCCAAATAAGGCCACACTTGATATTAGCCAGAATTTGCTGCTGTTAATGATTGCTGGCACAAAACAAAACTAAATCTCCAGCTCTACTTCACATGTAAGCAGAACATTGAAACATGTCCAGAATGCTTAGAATAAGGTTAAAAAAGAATATATAAGATAAAAATGTGAGGACTGAAATTTGTATATTTCCCTTTAAATGTTTTATAGGATATTATTGAGCAATTAGTACAAGGCTGCAATAGCTGGTAGTTTGTTTCTAGATGCGGTCTTGCTATATAAACAGGTTGGCCTAGAATCTGCACTCCTCCAGTCTTGGCATCCTGAGGGCTGGACAGCAGGTTTGGCCTGCCATACAGAGCTTACATTTATTCTAATTTTTATGTCCTGTAAAATTTTCACATTTGTTTATTAATTTTCTGTGTGTGCACATGTGTTTGCACCCATGAATATGCTTGCTATGGCACATGTGCAGAGGTCAGAGGACAGCTTGCTGGAATTGGTTCTCTCCTTCCACCATGTAGGTTCCAGGAATTGAACTCAGGTTATCAGGCTTTACCTGTCAGGATCCCTTTCTTTTATCTCCTTTAAGTTATTGCAAATATTTTCAAAGTGTCTGCCTTTTAAGTACTTGGCAATTTAAAAGTTAAATGCTCTGGTTATAATGATGAGAAAGCATAGTCAAGTCCAGATAATTGAGCAAATTAAGTATAAAATATCAAATATGCTAAGAACAACACTAGAACTTCAGTAAAACAAAAATATTACATTTATTAAAATATTTCTACATAGCTGTTGTTAATTTTAAAAGCCCAAGATTTTAAAAATCATTATTAAAATATGTATGGGGCAGAAATTTTTATTACTTAAAAGTTTATTTAATATATATTTCATAATTTTATTTCTTACAAGGGACATTATCCAGTGTATGCACATTCAGGAATTACTAATAAGCTTAATGTAAGCTTCAGGAAAAATCATTAGCATTACAAGTAGTCTCCTTTTTAAGAGTCTGGGCTTTGAAGCCAGCAAGATCTGGCTTGAACCTTAGGGAGGCCATTTTCTAGGTGGGTGACTTTAAGCAAGTGTCTATCTCGCAGGGCAATTTATACTAATGAGGATAGTCACACAACTTTACATCCCAGTTATAAGCACGTTCTTCCCTACCATGTCCAATATGAAATCTCAACTTGCCCACAGCCACCATCCCCACTGTTCTCTAAGCCTCCATCATCTTTCAATGTCTTCTAGTTGAGCTTCATAATTTTCCACCTCTTTCTTGGAGGTCTTGCTTGGTAGCCCTTGGATGGCCTGATAACTCACTATGTATCTCAGGTTGGCCTCAGACTATGGTATTTCTCTTACCTCAGGCTATCAAATGCTGGAATGACAGGAATGTACTATTATGCCCAGGAACAACCTTGAAAGCAGATTGCAGCATATACATATAAAACTTGCAATCACTGCTTTAGCCAGGAAAAAAACCTAGACTCTTTACTATGGTCTGGAAGGTCTTTACTAGGTCTGGCCTCTGCCTTTTACTAAGTCCCATCTTTATTTAATGCAAGCAGCAGTTGTACTTTTTGGGCCTACAAAAACTTTTTTCTGCTTCTTCCTTCTGTTTGAATGTTCAGGGGGTCAGCTCTTCCTGTAACAAGTCACAGCTTAGTAAACTCTTCAGAAGGGCTTCCCCTGAGAATATTCAAAAGCTGACACTGTACTACAATCACTACTGTCACTGTTCTGCAATGTCTTCTTCATAGTTACTATCACTATATGAAATTATCATGTTGTTTGATGTGTTCAGTCTGTTTCTAATCATCAACCCACCCCCATCCTGCAGCCTTACTGAAATGGAAAATTCCATGGGTGTTGAAACTATGTTTTTCCTATTCATGATGAGATACTTAGCGGCTAGCATAGTGTACCTGGAGCACACTAGGCTCTTTGATATTTGATAAATTAATACAGATATCTTTTAAGCACCAAGAAAGATATTCAAAGAATTTGAGAAGTTATTTCTAAAAATGTTTCCTGATAGGGATAGGAACACACACACATAAACTCCCATCCTCACCCCATTCCCTCTAAGTTCAGAAATGCAAAATAAATCAAGGCTTAGAAGGTAGGTAACTTTTTTGAGTTCTGGCAATAAAAAAAAAAAAAAGTAGGTAACCTGTGAAGAAATGATCTGTATAAGCTTTAATGATTTCTGAAAAAAAAATCTTATCCTGTAAAAGGTCTTATTTGAGTATATGCTAATTTATTTATTTAGTTTCCTCAAATCTTAAAGATTTACTAGTCTAAAATGGTCCTATATAATTTTATAAAGTGACTCAGGTTATATAGCAATTTATAGTCTGATTTATTAAAAATTCAAGAATAAACTGCATTAAGTGGTGAGGTGAACCTACTTGCAAATGGGCTAGTTACTATTGTGCTCAGTGTTTTACAACGTGAGCTCTGTGTACAGGTAGATGACAGACACTGTGAGGTAACTAATAATCCTTATTAGCTAACACTGATGAGGCACTAAGCATATGCCAGGCGGAAAATAGGCTAAGTACAGTAGGCATTTGTATTTAGTTCTTACTCCAACTAAAAGAGGTAGACCTCAAGATCATAGACTTAGTTCACAGTAGTGAGGGTGGAATTTAGCCTCAGGTCTGCCTGAATTTAGAGCTGTAATCACATTTATCCCATAGAAGACATGATGTCTGAAGAGGAATGAATTGTAATCTGGGGAAGCATGGCCCACACATATGCAATATCAGTGAACAAGATAATATCAAGGGCAATTAACTCCTGTTGTGATTGCTCAAAGTAACTCCTGTAGGATACTAATATGGTACCGAACCTTTTAATTCCCGTTTTGGTATACAGAAGACAATGATTAAATGAGATTACAAGTTCACAAAGCTAAGCTGCAACTAGGACAGACCTTCTCCAGCAGCTCAGTGTGTATTAGAATATCACACACAGGAATAGAAAGTGGAAAACAGAGAAAGCTAACATAGATTTAGAATAATTAGGAATGATTAGGAATAATTCAAACTGAGTTCTACAATGATACATCTCAGCTGTGTAAGTAAGTTCTTCCAGACACAAAACTGTATTTCTAATTCACTACAATCAGATAGAATGGAGTTAAACACTCTCAGAGATGTGTTGGAATTTGGCCACTAAAGCTAAGAAAAATTAGAGATGGGAATATAGGAAATTGTTTCTTTCAAGATAGTTACTTTGAAGGACAATGTTAAAGTTTTAGAAACATTAAATGTATAGAGGGCAGTTGGCTGGATTTTCAATTCATTGCATATGTTCCATATCTACACACCCGTGACTGTTTAAAACATGTTGTATTCAGCAAGAATTACCACCTGTAATTGTGTTATTCTTTTCTTTTTAGAAAGATCTGCATTTTTATTTATGTGCCTGTGTGTATACACCTTTGTGTAGATGACCTTGGAGGCCAGAAGATGTCAGATCCCCTGGAGCTGGAGCTACAACAGTTATGAGTCTCCTGACGTGGGTATTGAGAACTGAACTTGTGTCCTTTGGAAGAGCAGCAAGAACTCTCAACAATGGAGCCACCTTGCCAAGCTCTGTAATTCTACTTTTGAATTGCAGATAAGTATATAGCTATAAAGTTTTTTTCTACAGAAAAGTTTCTTAGCTATTTCAAATTTCTGATAACTGGCTAAAGGCAAGTGCTATT
>PVIH01013019.1:0-60573 GCA_004025045.1 Sigmodon hispidus | reverse complement strand
CAGCAGAGGCTCCAAGAGTGTGGCCCGCCGGGTCCTCCAAGCCCTGGAGGGGCTGAAAATGGTGGGAAAGGACCAGGATGGGGGCCGCAAGCTAACACCTCAGGGACAGAGCGATCTGGACAGCATTGCCGGACAGGTGGCAGCTGCCAACAAGAAGCATTAGAACAAAGGCTGCTGGGTTAATAAATTGCCTCATTCAAAAAAAAAAAAAAAAAAAAAGTTAGAAATGCACAACCCCATGTAATTAAAATGATGAATCCAGAAAAACTAGCATGCTATCTGCTTTAAAGCACACTGCTTTGTAACTGCGATTTCCCAATGAGCAAAGGCTGATTTAAAAAACAAAATAAGACAAAAATAAAACATAAACGAAAAAGATGAGCCAGCCAGGCATGGAGGTGCAGACCTGTAATCCCAGTTACACAGAAGGCTGAGGCAAGAGAATGACAAGTTCAAAGTCTATCTGTTAGCAAAGGGGTTCAAGGTCAGCCTAAGCAACAACTTAGAGAAAGGCTGTCTCCAAAATAAAAAGAAGACAAAGGACTGGGGCTCAGGGGCAAAGCTGCATCCTGGCTTGGAAGACCTGAGGTTAAATCCTCCATACAGCAAAAAGCAAACTGTCAGAATGATGTGAGCCCTAGCTACATAAAAGTATTATGGGAAAATAACAAAAAAGAGCCAGCTCCTTTGTGAACACAGCTGAGTACTGGGACTGGGACCCCAGGCCTTGTGCATACTAGACCAACACTGTACCAACAGGGCCACTGCCCAGGCTTATGGTGACTTTTAAGTTCTTTCTAGAGCTTTCCCCTTGCATTCCTAACCTAGCTAAGTGTCTGTTGCCAAGAGGCCTGCTGCTGTCTGACCTGCCTCTGCTTGTGACATGCCTCTTCACTAACCACAATAGCTTGACTAGATTTAAAGTGAGAGACATGTGATCCTTTACTTTTGCTTACCCACTTAAAAAATTATTGTATGGTTATGAGCTGTGTAGTGGTTTACATGAGAACGCACCCCCACACACACACCCATTAGATTAGAAGGATTAGCTGATGTGCCCCTATTGAAGAAGCTTTGGCCTTATAGGAGGAGGCTGTCACTGGAAGTGAGCCTTGAGGTTTCAAAAACCCATACCAAACCAAACTATCTCTCTGTCTACTGTCTGTGGATCAGGATGTAGTGCTCTCAGCTTTTTCTCCCTCACTGTGTCTGCCTATTTGCCACCACATCCCCTGTCATGATGATGGTGGTCTAAGCCTAAAAAACTATAAGCAAGCCCCCAATTAAATGTTTTATTCATAAGACTAGCCTTGGTCATGGTGTCTCTTCACAGCAATAGAACAATGACTAAGATAAGCTGGCTGGCTGTGTGTGTTTATATGTGTGTGTATGTGTGTGTGTGTGTGTGTGTGTGTGTGTGTGTGTGTGTGTGTGTATGTGTGTTCTGCCTAAAGCTCAACCTCCAGAGATGTCCAAAATGCAATGGCAAGGTTTATTGTCATTGAGGTACAAGCCAGGTAGGGAGCTTGTTTCCTGTACCTGATGTACAAGGCAAGGAAGAGCTGAGCACTCTAAATTACACAAGCTTTTTTTAAAAAAAACAAAAAAAAAAAACAAAAAAAAAAACTTTATTTTTATTTTTTTATTTGTCTTGGTGTTTGCCTGGAACTGGAACTACAGACAGTTGTTAGCTGCCATGTGGGTGCTGGGAATCGAACCCGGGTCCTCTGGAAGAGCAGACAGTGCTCCTAACCGCTGAGCCATCTCTCCAGCCCCCTACACAAGCTTTTTATAGGCAAAACCACAAGGCAGGGTTACTTGGAGTCAAGGGTGCAAGTGTGCTGCTGACTGGTTCGTGCCTATAAGTTAGGGACTTTTTACAGCCTAACATTCCTGAACTTCACCTGGGTGGGGTGGCCATTTTACTGCCTTAGGGTTGGACCATCCAGGTGTTAGGGTTAGATAGTACTTAGCTTATTCTTTCTTGGAACTGGGCAAGCCCCTGCCAGGAATGTGAAATTGAACTTTATTTTACCATATAATACAAAATGGCTCCTAGAATACAAAATGGGGTTTCCTGAGCTAAGTTTACTCTCTTCATGTGTGTGTGTGTTGTCCATGAGCTTCCCAAGAGTCTCTAGTCTCTCCGTCTCATCTCACTGTTAGAGTAATGAGATTACAGATATACTACAGCATACAATTTTGTGTGGACTCTGGGAATTCAAACTCAGGTCCTTGCAACTGCTCAGCAAGTAACTTGCCACACCATGAATGGGCTTAATTATAGCACCTTTGTATTTCAAACAGCAGAGAGCAGAGGGAGAGTGGAGGAGGAACCACATACTCTCCATTAGTGAAATCAAGGAGCCAGCAAAACAATTACAATAGGAACACAAGATCACTGACAGTGACCTCAATGGCCTGGGTTTTTCATCCCAACACTGGAGAGGTGGAGGCAGAGGGTCAAATGTTCACAGTCACCCTGCAATACACAGTAAGTTCCAAGCCAGCTGTGTTACATGAGACCCTGTCTAAAATATAAAAAATAAAAATAAAAATTAGACCGGCAAGAAGATTCAGCAGGTAAAGGCACTAGCTGTCAAGCCTTACAACTTGAGTTCAATTCCCATCACCAATGTGATAGAGAGAGAGGCCAAAGACAGGAGACAGACATATAGACAAATGTAACAAATATCTAGAGTCATTTTTCTTAAGAAAAAAAAAAAAACAGGCTGGAGAGATACTCAGTGGTTAAGAACACATCCTGTGCTTGCCAAGGACCAGAGATCTTTTCCAAGCACTCACATTGCCTGCAACTGCAGTTCTATACCCACTTCTGGTCTCCATATGCATCTGCATATGCAAGCATATACAGAAATAAAAATCTTTTTTAAAAAGATTACTGACTACAAGTCAAAATAATGGTAGTGATAATTCTGAAACTTTAAAAATGTACAAATTACTAAATATAATGGACACAGATTGGGCACATGCTGCTGAAAATAGGCCTTGCTTCACACAGGCTTATCTCAGAGCTTAAGAGAAGAATGTAAAGAAAAATGGCAATATCAGTACAGCATGATAAAACAAGGTATGCCTGGCTTGGCAATCCATTGTGGTGGGTACTCCTGTGCTCCTGACACTTGGACTTGGAGGGTGCAGGCAGGAAAATTAAGAGCTCAAGGCCATCATTGGCTACATAGTGAATTGGACTGAAACCATATCTCATACCTCCTACTGGGCCTGGGCAGAAAGGGGTGGGGACCTATATGCCAATAATAAAATTTTGCTTTACTGTGCTAGTGCATGAGATTGAAATTTAGAAACTTTGCAGCATGTAGAATAGAGCAAAGGACATGCTATTAGGTTCTTTCCTTACTCAGTACTTTCTACAAACAATTAACGGTTCCAGGAATAGGCAAGAAAGCTATTTCATAACTCAAGACCAAAGGAAAGGAAATGTAGGCATGGTAGTACATACCTGTAACTATAGTACTCAAGCAGCTGAGACAGAAGAATTTTGATTTCAAGACCAGTCTGAGCTATGTAGTGACACATAACGTGAGCCTGTGAGTGGGAGGCTGGGAAAGTTTTATTAGCTGAGACTAATAAAACATGTCTTAAGATTTTTTGGAGTCCCAACATTAGGGACCCAACCATGCCTGCCACCATGCCTGTCTGCCTGTGAGGGACTGTGTTCCTCTGAGCTGAAAATAATCTACCCTACTGACCCTTGAGTTGCTTTTTGCCAAGTATTTGTTCAAAGCTAAGAGAAACTAATGTATCAACGGTGGTTTAAGTGTGTGCCACACACCCAGCTCTCTGATTGAAATATTTTACATACATAGTCTTCCTAGCTGGGCCTGGTGTTGAGCCCAAAGTCTCAGCTTCTCTGGCACACTTTTTTAATCCCAGCACTAGGGAGGCAGAGGTAGGGGGATCTCTTTTAATAAGAGAACAGCCTGATGTACATAGAGAGTTTCCCAACCAGCCAGGGCTACATACATAGTGAGACCCTATGTTTTAAAAAAAAGTTCATGGAGTCTGTGTATGTGTGTGTGTGTGTGTGTGTGTACTAGTGTGAGGTCAAGGCCAGCCCAAGTAACTTAACAAGAGCCTATCTCAAAATTAAAAAAAATGTAAGGCTCTAGGAGGGAGAGAACACCAAGATGGTTCTGTGGCTGAGGGAGCTACTGCACAACCTGGCAACTCCAGGTCAGTCTCCAGTACTCACTCTAAAAGTTGTCCCCTGACCTTCACACAAGCACTACAGCACAGGCATGTACACTTAGGAGAGTATGCGCATGCATGGCACGTGCACACACACACAAATACACTAGTTTTTTTTTATTTTTTAATATTTAGCAGGGTTGGGAAGACGTTTCAGTGGATTAAAAAACAAGCCTGATAACTAGCATAGGATAAAGCAAACATGGTTGCATGAGTCTGCAATTTCAGTTCTCCTACAGACCGATGCAGGGCAGAAACAGGAGAATCCGGGAACTCAAAGAGCCTGGCACATATAGAGCTGAGAAACAGAGACCCATCTCAAGGTAGAAGGCAAAGCCATTGAGCACCTGAGGCTGCCCTCTGACCTCCACACATGCACTGTGGTACACATGCCCACACTCAACTGCACACATTATACATACACAACAAAGAGAAAAATCTTTTTAAAGTAGCTACCTAACTAAAGCATGGTGGCTGTAATCTCAGGACCAGGAAGCTGAGGCAGGAGGATTATGAATTGGAGTCCAGTCTGGGGACACACTAAGACATATTTTTGAAAACAAAAACAAATTAGCTACCAAGTGAGTATGCATAGCATAAAGACAACAATGGGTTTCTAAGATGTATGAATGAGTAAAGCTAGTAGGTAACTCTCTTGTTGATTATTGTTGATAATTTTCGGGGTGTAACTGACTCAAACCCACACAAAGGTCCCACAAACTGGTACCCAATCCCAGATGAAACCTTTCTGTGGCATGCATGCCACTCAATTTGGAAGTGACTGATTTCTCTAGAAATTGGATCTGATGGTTTGGGGAGCTAACAGCTTCTCATCTTCCCTGCATCTTCTGATACCAAGAGTGCCATCTCCTTGAAGCCATGCCAGCCTGCCTCATTCTTGAAGCACCATGCTCCCCCTCCACCCATTTTATTCCACTTGAGTCTCTTTTCCTTTCCCCTGACTTAACCCCTTCTCATTCTCAGATCTTGTGACAGTGCTTAGTTAGGCCTTGCCCTCCTCAGAGCCTGTATGTTGCAACACACCTGGGTATTATCTCCTTCCCAGGCTGAAGAGACATGAGAGCAGGTTCAGATCTCAGGTCTTCTTCCCCTTGAAAAGGATCTGGAGAGGGGACGATGAGATGGAGAAATTGGTGTTGCCGGGGTTGCTATGGAGGTGGGCAATAAAGCACCACGTGATATGTAGACACAGAAAGGCACATACTAGAAGGGGAGGAGTCCACAGGAGGTGAACACCAGGAGTGGGAAATGAGGGGATCAAGTGTAGTTTGAAAATGTACCATGGCATAAATGTTCAAGAAATTAATTCAAACTTCCATAAAACAGTCTCACAACCTTTTATTTTGAAAAACTTTTAAAACAAGACAGAATGGTTTGTATGAAGCTTCCCCTAACTGTCATTGATGCTACCCTGACCAAATAGCCACAACCATGTCATTAACATGGCTGAAATGCTATTCTAATCCAACATCAAGGTGGGGATCTCACAGCACATCTTTCATACTTTATTCTCCCTCAGGATATGACTGTTTCTAGATCTTTCCTTATTACTCCTGGCCTTGACAACCTTGGAGAGCTGTTCCAGGCTGTCTGATAAGGTTATATTGAAATGACATACTTGTGTACACTAAGACTTTTAAAGCACTCAGATTCTTGCTCTCTGTGCTGTTTTTTTTTATTTTTTATTTTTTTTTAATCCCCAGGCTTTAGCATCAACATGGAATTGTTGCCTGTGAGCTGGTACAAGCTGTATCCCCAGAATGGGACTCTGTCCGTTTTGCACATGAAGACAGAGCCCCTTTGAGGTCCATTTTGGCTGTGACATTCCCAGAATCTACAAGTTGCCTATTTTGAGTTAAGCTCTGTCTACAATGGGGAGGGGTGGGCTAGGTGTCCCTAGGCTTGGGACAGGGGAAGCCGCCCAGCCTGTGACTACGGAAGCTCCATTGTAGCTCCCACTTTGCCTCCTGATAAGTGCAAGGCCCCAAACCCACCTTTCCCATTAATAATGGCTAATATTGTTAAAACTCACTACACACTGGATCCCTGCTAGATCATTCACCTATGTTTTTCCCTTTAATTTACACAACATTGCTATGAGATAGAACCACCCATGCCCTGTTTTTAAAGATAGGGTCTCGTGTTGCCCAGCCTGTTTGTATCTCTTGAGTGCTGGGATGCTGGGCATGTACCACCCCACACCTCAGTGTTAGTAACAAATCCAGAGTTTCATGCATGTTAGGCAAGCACTCTACTTGACTTAGCTGTATCTTCAACCCTAAATAAGACACTAATGTATATTAAATGCTTTGTTTTAATTTATATGTGTGTGTATGTATGGGTCTGTGTGTGGATATGTGCAAGTGAGTGAGGATGCCTACGGAGGCCAGAAGGTGTCAGACTTCCTGCAGCTGGAGTTAGATGCAATTGTGAACCACTTAATGTAGGCACCGGAAGTCAAACTCTGGTCCTCTGGAAGAGCAGTATGTACTCTTAAGCATTGAGCCCCTATACCCTGGTGGTGATGTACTCTGAGGCTAGCATAGTACCTAGCTCTCAGAAGCCACCTAGGCCTGCTCTAGTGCAGGCTGAGCCCTCTTTGAGGCCAGGCACCATGGACTTGACTCTGAAGAGAAAAAAAGTGATTCCAGATAACTCGAGAATAAAAAGATGAACAAATGTGAAAAAACAGTCACCTGTGAGCCAGATAGCTCCCAGACAAGTCCATGTGGCCCCTTGGGCTTGTACAGTATATAAAAAACTAATCTGTTACCAATAGTTAAAAGTTCTAAAATTTCATATAAAAGTCTGGGTTTGGGACCTAAGGGAGAAAAATATTGTGACTATCTGGCAACATTCTTACCTGGCACTTCCTGGTCACATTAGATTGCACCTCTCCAGGATATGCCATTCCAGACCCTGGCCACCTGGCAGCAGAGTATATGTGCTATTGGATTTGGGGTTTTATTTCTTGTCTAGTATAAAGAATGTCATCCCATTCCTTGTATGTGTGTCATGCCCAAAAAAAGGAAAAGTGAAAGCCATCCCTGGAAGTGATTGCCTTGACTCCCTAGGTCTTTGGCTTGAACTGCAGGCACCTGGGCTTTTAATGGAGCATGCCCATCATAACTCCTACATGGTTTCTGCCTTTCCTGGATCCATCAGCCCCTATGTTGACTAGGCAAGCTAAGAAGAGAATGCAATTAATCAGAGATGTTAATGGGGGTGGGGAGACTAAGATGGATTACCTAGGAGAGGTTTAGGGAATAAGGAAGGTTAATGCAGCTATTCTGGTATTAAGTTGATGACTAAAAAGAAGGGATGGAGATACCTTCAGGAGGCCAAGGTTGAGTAGCGTTGAACTTAAGATTCTCCAAATGTTGGTTCCCATTCCTTGACTATTATGGACAAGAAAGAAAGTCTTAGTCGTAGGAGTAAGGAGAGCATGGCTCACAGCCCAGCAGATGTTGAGACCTGCCAAATCCACTCTTGGGTCAGGTTGTACAGTGATTTGCAGAAAGGGTAGAGATTCGTAGGGGAATGGAGCCAGAGGTGGGCAGGTCTGGGCCCCGGGACACAGAAGAAGAAGCATTCCTTCCTGGTGCCCCTTCATTCTGTGATGACTGCTGCTAGGCTATTGGCCCTTGAGAGAGGCGGCGATCTTGACGCAGCCCAGGCGCTGCCCACGGCTGCTCAGGACACCCTGGACACGGTAGTTGCCGGTGCTCAGCCAGCTTGGTAATTCCAGGTCAGGCACTGTGAAGTTGCTTGTGGGCAGTGAGTAGGTGCCCTGAGGGGAAGAAGCGAGCCCAAGTCAGGGTAGCCTATGCTGACAGCCTACGGCTGTGATCTAACCCCTCCTCCCACTCTGTTAAGAGCCAGGAGTGCTGCCATAGCCCTTTTCCAGGCTGAGTATGTATAAAGGGCACGAGTAACCACATCTAAGCACAAAGTTGCCCCATTCCACAGGTGAATAAACCAAGGCCCCTGGCCTCCAATATAGCAATTCTCATATACCCATAGAAGCACTATGCAGAATGAAAAGACCACACCCTCTCCCACTCTACCACAGAAGAGTAACATTTGTGCCGTAACACTCGAAGCACTTACTTCCTTGAAGGGACAGTGGCAGGGCAGCCCATAGCTGTGCAGGGGCTCCGGGCAGGGCTCTCCAGGGGGAATGTACAGGTTCAACAGTTCACAGACATCCTCATAGGTACAGCTGCCTAATTGTTCTACACAGGGAATCTTGACCCAGAAGCCAGCCACTTCCTTCTCCACGGTGAGCTCCACCTGTCACAGGATTTGACCAAGGTGAGCCTCAGGGCACACATTCCAGCTCCTGCCTCTTGAAGTTTCATCTCATAACCAGCTGTAATAAGGCTAAACTCAGAGTAACCTCCTATGCATTCCCATTGGTTTGTTTGAGACAGGGTCTAGATATATGGGCCAGGCTGGCCTTGAATGTGCAGTTCCACTTTTCTCTTCCTACAGGGTAGCATGATTTCAGATATGCACTGCTGAGCTTAGCTACATTTCCATCTCAAACAAACAAGCCAATAGTAATGTATGGGGAAATTACTCAGATTGGTCTATGAACCTTATTGTGGCTGGCTACAAGAGCTGGATGCCTTCCCCAGACTCACCTGGATGAGAAATCTAGAATGTTCTTCCCACGGCCAGGCTACCTGATCCCGCTCCTGTTATAATGACTACCTACCTGACCAAGAAGGAGCCAGGACTCCCAGGCAAACAGCTCAGTTGCACTTGGCACAAATGAAGACAAGTTGTATTAGTTGTCATGCATGCCAGTTTTTTCTCAGAGCCATATCTGTGTCCCACCAAAGCCAGCTAGCCAGGGAAAAGTGTACAGAGTAGACAGAAGGAAGGCAGCACTCCACATGTGATCCCTGTGAATGTTTCAGGGTGTGGGGTGTGTGTGTGTGTGTTTGAGAGAGAGAATGCAAGCAAGCAAGATCGTGTTGGAGGGTTGTATGCATGTATGCCCTCAGGCACCATCCACTTTGTTTTTTAAGTCAGGGCCCCTCACTGATTCCTCCAGGCTGATTTGCCAGGGATCCCCCAGCCCCTCAGGTTTAGGATTACAAGTGCACACTACATCATGCCTGTCCTTTTACATGGGTTCTGGAGATTGAATACAAGTCCTAATGCTTGCACAGGAAGCATGTTATCAGCTAAGCCATCTCCCCAATCTGGAAGTCAGTTCTCACATCCCTTTCAGTTCAGACATGCTAGCAACTTATAGTTTCAGCCTTACTTTATTTGGGGTTTCACTTTGTGTTGTTTGTTTGGATTTTGGTGTTTTGAGACGGGGTACTGCAGTTGTGGGCGGGCCATCACCCTGGCCGGGGTTCTGCTTCTGAGAAATAAATCTTGGTATGGTCCTCACTCCTCCAGGCTCCACTGGACCCAGGCCCCTGCCTGAATCTTCAAATGCCCTCATGTAAGAGTATTGGATGTCTTCTTCAAAGCATGAGAAAGAGTAATATCAGCAGAGGCTGAATCCTGCTCGGAGTTGAAACTGCTTGCCTCATTGACCTGCTCTGCTAACTAACATGAATCCACTCTGATTGTACAGTACCCTTTCCTCCAGCCTACCTCCTCCTCTGGGCAAGTCTACCCCTCCTCAGATTAGGAAGAGCCAGCAGGCCTGAGCTGGAAGGTTAGTTCTGCCCCAGGGGGAGTTAGTCAACTTCCCTCAGTCTCTACTTCCTCAGCTCTAAGAGTGGCGTGTTTATCATAGCACCTACCTCCTTCATGAGGTCCCATTAAAGAAGGTAACACCTGCCCCAGCACTTCAGAGCCTCAGAATACAAAACGTGCTTTCCGCTTCACTTCCCCCTCCCCTCACTTACCAGGGTCCCAGAAAGGAACTTGAGGCAGTCACAATCTAAACAGGAGTAACCAGCTGATAGTGTGGATGTCTGTGGTGCTGCCCGTCACTGTCCCCAACCCAGGACCGACACAGGCACACCACTGGAAGCCCAGAGAAAAAGGCACTGATGTCAATGGCTAGTCCCAAAGCAGCCACGCCTACCATTAGGGGAACACAGACAATGTCTTCGGTCTATCTGTCACATACAGCCAGCAGAGCTCAGAAATATGTCTCCATCTATCCTCTGCCTCAGCACTTGTTCACATGGCACAACTAAATCAACTCATAAAGTCAGTAGTAGTGCACTATAACATCTGCTTTCTGAAACCCAAGCAGCTATATGACTGTTCTACAGACCCCTTCAATGAGTCTGCCCTGTAAAGAGGTCCCCCAATTTTTGTTTGTTTTTTGAGACAGGGTCTTACTATATAGCTCTAGCTGTCCCAGAACTCACTATACACAGGTTAGCCTGAACCTCACACCCATCCACTTGTCTCCATCTCCCAAATGCTGGGATTAAAGGTATGTACCATCATTCCCAGCTCTAGACCTGAGAGACAGAGGCACTGCCCTCAGGATCCAAGCCCCTGTCTTGGGTTGGCAGACACTTGCTAAGGCCATTGGCTAGCCCCTCCTAACATGGGCATTATTCCTCTATCTGTACAGGGCTGTGTCTAGATTTTATATCACAAGGAAACCCACTAGGGTCAAGAATCTAAAGAGTCAGGGGATGGAGAGATAGCTCAGAGGTTAAGATCACTGACTGTTCTTCCAGAGGTCCTGAGTTCAATTCCCAGCAACCACATGGTGGCTCACAACCATCTGTAATGACATCTAGTAGTCTCTTCTGTATATTGTATACATAATAAATCTTAAAAAAAAAAAAGAATCTAAGAGTCATCAGGGCAGTGGAAGTATACTTTAATCCCAGCACTTGGGAATAGAGGCAGATAGATCTCTGAGTTCAAGGCCAGCCTAGTCTAGAGTGAATTCCAGCACAGCCAAGGTTACAGAGAAACCTTGTCTCAAAAATAAAATAAACAAAGAGTTTAAAATAACAAGGGCTGAGATGATGGCTCAGCTGGTAAAGTGCCTTCCAGGCAAGCATGAGTATCTGAGTTCAGATCCCATGGCCCAGGTAAAAGCTGGGTACAGTGGGGCAGGCCCAGCACTGGAGAGACAGAGACAGGCAGACCCTGGAGCTCACTGGCCAGCTACCTAGCTACAGACAAGACCCAGTGAGACACCACCTGAAAGACTAAGGTGGAGAGAGATTGTAGAGAATACTCAATGTTGACCCGTGGCCACCACACACATGCACTCACACACATGCTCAGGCATACATACACACTGCCACACACTCCAGATTCAACAAGGAGAGCAGAGAAGGGGCATTTACACCATGCTGGCAGACTCAGTCCAGTGGACAGTCTGCCTTTGCAATTTGGACACATTCTGTCCTTGTATCCATGGGGCTTGGCTTCCTACTACTGGGTAGTAGATAAAGAAAACGGTATTGGTCCAGCAAGGAGAAGCCAAGGTGGAGAGGCACTGAGACTCATACAGGTCTTCTAGCCCAAGTGGCAGCAGGAAGACTGATAATGATTGACAAGTCAAAAGTGCCAGCACAGACTGAGCACATCTCAGCAAAGCAGCATCCACATTACTAATTAATTCAGTTCTTGTTCAGGAGATGCCTACAATGCAGGAACTATGATTGTTCCCAACACATCAGGCTGATCTTGAACTGGCAGTGAGCCTGGGAATTGCCAGTTGAACACCTGAGTTTCCTGGACTTCTAAATGTCAGAATTTACAGCCATACATTATCATGCTCGGCTCCCAAGAATCTTTTAAATTATCAAAACCAAACTTGTTACAGAATAGGTCTGGACCAGAAAGGACTGTAGGGCACGTAAGAACATCCTAGAAAGGTGATAATTCTAACTAGAGAGTAAAGAACTACAATACCATAAGGAAATATATAAACATATGTAAAAATGGGCAATAATTAGAAACAAGCTAATACTCCCAAATAAATATAAAAAGCTAGTGAACTGTGAAAGACATATTTGTGCTCATGAAGGATAATATTAAAGACCTTAGCAAGACTCTTTGTGTAGCAAGCTTAGTGTTTAAAAAAAAAAAAAAAAAAAAAAGTGTGGGAAAGGAAAATGTAGCTGTCAGTTTAGGTGCAAGTCTGATTTGACTGTTTGGAGACATTGTGACACTGAATATCAAAAGATCTTGGAAACCTTGCATTTGAGCCAGCAGGCTGGCTCAGCAGGTCCAGGTGTTTGCCGTCTAAGCCTGAGGACTCACAATAAAGAGGAAAGAGAACCAACTATACAGCTTTGTCCTCTGTCCTTGAACATTCACTATGTCATGTGTGCCTCCCCCTATACATCACACGCATACACAATAATAATAAATAAAATTAATGTGAAGCTACTTAATCATCAAAATATAAACAAATCGTTATAAGGACAAATTCTAGCCTTGCAGGTGTATACAAATTGTATACAAATTGATCACATTCTCTCATTAGCACAAATGTGTGAAGATTGACAGGGCCCACACAGCCAACAGTGACTAGCCATTGAAGAGTTAAACATCTATAAGAAGCTAGGGTTGGTGGCACATGCCTGTAATGCCAGTCCTCAGGAGGTGATGGCAGATGGATCAGAAGTTCAAGTCTATCAGTTACTTATACTGAGTTCTGGGCCAGCCTGAGCTACATAAGATCCTAACTCAAAAGAACAGAAACAAGGCTGTGTGTGTGGCTTTTTGCAGAGAGGCCCTGGGTCATCTTTAGAATGGAGATGGGTGTAGTAGCACACCTGTTATCTAAGCACCCCCAGGCAGGAGGCAGATGGGCCAGATGCTCACAGCTTCCTGGCAAGTTCAAGGTCAGCTAAGGCTACATGAAGCCCTTCCTCAAAACCAATATGCACACACATACAAAGCACTGCTCTTTTCATATGTATCCATTAATAAATATACCCAGTATGGATAAAGGACTTAGCATTAGTCATTTACCTATGAGCTTCCATGTGATTTGTTTTATTTTCTTCCTTTTGCAACCACCTGCATTTTCTTTTTCTTTCCCCCATTTTTTTTTTCCTTTTTGGTGATGAAGAAGTGATCTTTGTTTTTTTATTTTGTTTAGAGACAGGTCTCCCTCTTTCTATTGGGCCTTGGCTAACCTGGAATTGTGCATACTAGCCTCACAGAGATCTGTTTCTTCTGCCTGGGTTTCTCTTCTATCCTGATCCCAAGACTATGAAATCCTTCACAGCCTATGAGAATGTAGTTCCTGCAGTGCCTGCAGGCTGCCCCACTCTTCCCCGAGCCCAGGACTCACCTTTTGAGGAGAAGTGAGGGGAACACTGATCTTGCTCTCCGCACTGACAATCACATCTCCAGGAACAATGATGGGGTCAGGTTGGAGCGTCAGGCTTTTGATCACTGCAGGGTCCTTTCCTTCATCACAGTTATCCCAGGAGAAGCTACTGAGGCGGGAAGGCTAGGGACAACCAGACAGCAAAGGGGGAAGTTGAGGAAAAAGTGTTTGAATGAAGAAGAGTAGGGGACATGCACAGGCCCTTCTGAGCTCCTTGGTAACAGTTACACTTGTCTGACACATTCTTCAAGTGGGTCTCCAAAGTGTGAGGCTAAGGCTCATTAAAACACACCTTAAACTTCAAAACTAATAGGGCTAGGATGTAGCTCAGTTGGTAGAATGCTTGCCTGGCACTATCTCTTAGTGCTCTATCTTCAGCATTGCACAAACCCAGTGTAGTAGCACAGGCAGTGCTTGGGAGATGCAGGAACTTCAGGAATTCAAGGTCATCTTCAACTAGATTGCCTATTAAATACGTAAGACTCTGTCTGAGGCAGGAGAGGGGGAAACTAGCTGGGTGTGGTGGTGCAAGCTTGTAATGTAAACACTCAGATTAAGGCAAAATGATGTAATGTTTGTGGTCACTCTAGACAGGCCTTGGCTACAAGGAAAGAGGGAAGAAAGGAAGAGGAAGAGGGAGGATGTACCCTTGGCTAAGAAAGTGTTGGCAGCTGAGGATGGAAGACTCATTATTTGTGTTGTTGGGGGTACATATAGAAAGCCTATACTCTAAATCATGCCTATATGGGCAGCACTAATGGATTCAGTGGGTAAGACTGATAGCCAGATATGTTGGGCTATTGGAGGGAAGGTGGGGGATTGTACTGGAAATGATTTAAATATATTGTATACAAGTTGTCAATGAATTAAATATTTTTTTAAAAAATGGAGTTAACTACACCTAGCTTTGGGGATACTTCCTTTAATTTCTCATCACCACCGGCCCCAATCACAACCACACATTTCTCTGCAGCTAGCTTTAGGTCATCACAGGACAAGCTCCTGAAAAAGTCACCCTTGTATTATCCCACCCCATATCCAATCCGAGGCCAACAACAATGGGGAACACATTAACATGAGCTGGGCGGGGAACAGTAACCCAAGACTCACCCTTCAAGGAACAGGACCCACAGGACAAGATCTACAGGGTCCCTCAATGACGAGCAATCCCAGGAAATGACTTTCCTATCTGGCAAGCACATTCTTGCTTCCATATCCTGAAGCACACCATATCCCCAACCTGAGTCATGCACCACTCCTCCAAAGAGGCCCTTTCCTAATCTTCCTCCATGTGGAGGTCCAACTCATGTGAGCACCCTCACCACAGGACCTTAGGATCTGGAATTTATTCCACACCTCCCTTCTCTTTCTTTCACATACACTCACATGTCTCAAAGGCCACTCAAAAACTCTCATCATTGCCATTATCTACATGTGGCCTTTGAAAACATGCTAATCCTGAACACCAGCCTGATCTTCATCTCTTAATGCACCCATCCATAGCCACTTGGACCCAGGGAACACCTGCTCCAAGCTAGGCACAGCTTCTCTCTGCTCAATTTTGGGATTAAAACACATGAAGCTGTGTGACCCTATGACATGAGGTTTGGCACTATCTTGGGTCAAAAATTTTAATCTGGGTTCCAAACATGTACACCTGTGACTCAACACCAAGCTTAACTTGAAGAGATGAGACCAAAGCCTCTTCTGTCCTATGAAAAAAAGAACACAGAGTCAGTCACCCATATGATCTACTACAACACTAAAGGAGCCAGGCATTCTTCAGTAAATCCCAGCACTCAGGGGACTGAAGCAAGAAGATTTCAAGTTTGAAGCCAGTTTGAGCTACATAGTGACACCCTGTCCTCAAAACAAAACAAAAAGCAATATAAAAGTAGACATGGGGCACAATGCCTGTAACCCCAGCACTTGTGAGGTGCATACAAGAGGCTCAGAAGTTCAGTCATCCTCAAATATACAGTGAGTTTACAGTCAGACTGGAGCTGGGATGAAACCATCTTAACAGAAAGAAAAGAACATTACAGGGAGCAGGGACTGGTACGGCTTTGGAGAGCTACTCAGAAAAAATAGGCTCCAGTCAAACAGCCCTGGGTTGAAATCACAGCCTGGCATACATATATTACTGGGGAACCCTGATTTCTGTACCTTTTAAGTAGAGGCACTTTGATCTTCCTATTGGGGCTGTTGCAAAGGTGATACACATATGTAAGAGCTCGTGACATCATGTCAGACACCAAGCACAAGCTGGCTAACTAAACAACAGCCCTGTGTCTCCCTGGCCTTTGCTTTCTGCCTCCAACTCCATGAGATCACTGTGAGCCTGTTAAAGTCCACGCTCAAGCTTCTTGGCATGGGCTTCTGATCCCGGGAATGAAAAGCCACACTGTGACTAAGAAAGGCAGAGCCAGGGTAGGTACCAGCAGATACTTTACTCAAACTTCATTGCACAAGTATTTGTGGAGCAACTATTTCAGGCCCTGGACTAAGGGCTACATAAACAATAGGAAGCAGTCCTGCCAGCCATGTGGGGCTTATGTAAATAAGCGTTACCCAGTCTGGCAGTGTATCTCAGTGATAGAGAACTTGCCTAGCATGTGTGAGGCCTAGAGAATAGAAAAAAGGCAAAGAGGAAGGGAGGAAGCAAGCAAGGAAGGATTAACCAGTGTGATCTGAGTGCCAGAAGATGAGGTGGAGAGTAACTCAGGTCTTAATTAGGGTGATTGAGAGGTGACACTTGAGACGTTCTTTCATGATGAGAAGTCAGCCATTGACACCAACAGAAAACAAGCAAAGGTCCTGAGATAGAAACTCAGCCAGTTCAGGCACTGCATTAAAGACCAACAGACTAGCCATGTTGAATGAGGAACCTTGCTAAAACTGGAGAGGTAGCAGGCTCATTTACCATAGACTCATAGATCGATCCCATTCAAGAGAACAAACTGGCTGTGATGTGATAGAACACCTTCCGAAGAAAGTGTTGTGTTTGGAAATGGATGGACTGGGAAAGGGGAAGAGGCAGGCATAAGACCACATGAAAGAATGGCTGAGAAGTAACCTAGGCTGAAATAGGAGATTGCTTTCCCCAAATCAGCAGCCTTTGCTGACTTTGGGTGTTACAGAAGTTTCCACAGTGCCCTTTTAGAATCCTCCACCCATTCCTGAGTACTTCTTCACCTAGACCTAGGGGATTTCTCACAAGGCCTGAGTAGCTGCAGCTGTAATGTTCCAGAACCTGAGTCCAGAACATAGGAAAAGAGAGGACAGAGATCAACAGTGCCTACCTGGCAGATGCCATCCCCAGCCTACACTAAGACACAGGAAGAACAAGCCAGAATATAACAACCGGGAAAGACATGACTACGGCTACATAGGCAGAATCTAGGGCCAGCTACAGGCATAGATTAAAATCATAAACCTGCTGCTAAAGATCTCCCTAGCAGTCACCTCGGCCATGTAAACTAAAGCCTGGAGATTCAAGTTCTTCATTTATCAAACGGCATAGCTATCTTCTGTCAGGAAGATGGCCAGGGTAAATCTGTACACAGAAAGCAACAGCTGGCAAAGGCAGCCAAGCTCATTTAAATTTTCTGTCCCAGGCCTGAGAAGAGTGGGAAGATGTGACAGGTGACAAAATGGCACCTCCAGAGCAGGTGCTGGGACAGAAGGAGGACATTCATGGAAAACTGATAAGGCCCAAATAACAGCCCCACAATGCTTCATGGTTTTAACAAGCATACACTGATAATGTGGAATACTAACAAGGGCAATTAGGAAGATATATGGAACTCTATACTATCTTTATAAATTACTCCAAAATTGGGGGCTGGAGAGATGGCTCAGAGGTTAAGAGCACTGACTATTGTTCCAGAGGTCCTGAGTTCAATTCCCAGCAACCACATGGTGGCTCACAACCATCTGTAATGAGATCTGGTACCCTCTTCTGTGTACTGTATACTTGATAATAAATAAATATTTAAAAAAATTACTCCAAAATTAAGATCATTGGAAAAGTCTCCTGTAACCCCAGCAATTAGGAGAAAGAGACGGGAGGGTCAGGAGTTCAAGTTCATCCTCAGTTACATATAGTTTTAGGCTAACAGAGTCCCTCTCTCAAAACATTTTTTTTAAAAAAAGAGGAAACATATGAAGGTCAATTCATAGCACACAGTAGGTATTTAATAAATAGGACACACTATACAACATGAAGTCTAGTAACCTGCCCAGCACAGAGCCAGCCATTCTGCTGTTATCTCAGAGTCATGGCAGCCGAGTGTCACAAGACCAGTCAACTATGCAAGAGGAAGCCAGGGCTCCAGAGCCTCCTCCAGTCCATGACTAGAGTCAGGTTCTGAGCACATAAGCTTAAGATGCAGATGTCAGAAGGTAAGGCTTGAAAGTGCCACTCACTGAGGGAGCTTGATTGAATCTCCCTGAAGGACAGAAGGCAGTTGGTGCCTACAATGCCTGAGCCCTTCCAAATTGGCTGTCTGAGCCCCTAAAGTTGAAAGGCACCCACAGGCAAAGCACACAGGAAAATGAGCGATATCCTCAGATCTACAGTGTCTAACTGGATCCACCTCACAAGGTTGGCTGAGGAGCCAAGACTAGCATTCTCAGCCCATGCTAATTGTGAAGTTCCCTAGCTTCTGGGCAAATGAAGTCAAAAGGTCCTTCCTCCTACTCGTAACAGATTTCCTGCCTCCAGACCTAACAAGGCATACTGGCCTCAACTGCATTATTCTTTTGGCATTCTGCAAACATCTCCTTCATAAACGCCCTCACCCTGTGCTGGCATCCCACCCATTTTACAGACAGCAAACTAAGGCTCAGGTCGTCCACAGTCGACAACAGAAAAGGAATCAGAAATCACACACACACATACCACCACCGCCACTTTCACAGTCCCATCCCTTTCCTCTTCCTGGCATAGACAAACCAACCACTTCGAGATAACAGGAGGGAAGGGATCTGAAGGACCTGCACCTTTTGGTCACACAAAAGGCAAGGGACCGAGCTTTTCCCTCAGAATGAATAAACTTCCCTTTCATGGGGGTCGACAGCGCGGGTAGAAGAGAGACAAGGAAGTGATATTAGGGCTAGAGGGAGCTTCAGAAACTCACAGCTAGGAGCAGCGGCTGGCCCTCAGTTTCTTCGTGGCCAAGTTTGGACCTCAGGGCCTGATCAACTGTCCCACCCGCAGGAAGACCTCAGAGTCAAGCAGAAAACAGGGAAAGGGTACAGCGGGTAATGCAGCAAGCCACAATCTGAGAACCTGGGCCTGAGGCTGATGCGATTGCATTGCTGCTTTGCACCCAGAAAGGATGGTACAGAACAAACCGGAGGAGACGAGTTCCTCCAGTTTAATTGGGACCCAGCAACCCCTGGCTGCAGCTAAGAATCAGTTTCAGGGATGCTACTTTCGAGTCAGGGGCACTCACGCGCTTCGGGCGGATGCGCGCAGGGGCGGCGGGGCCCGCGAGCAACAAGCCCAGCAAGAGCAGCAGCGATTCACGTAGCATGACGATAGTTCTCGCGGTCAGTGTAAGAAGCACTGCAGCCCACAGGTTCCTTTAAAATCCTTAGATTGCTATGCTCAGCGATCCGCCTGGAGCTGCGGAGATTGCAGGCCCCAGGGAGGGACTGTTTCGGCCACGCCCCCAGTACCGCCCACTTCAGTCACCCTCAACGGCCTACTGCAGGGTCAGAGCCGGCGGAACTGAATGCTGAGAACAAAACAGGCCCTACGAGAGGCGGGGCCAATTGGGGGCGGAGCTGATAGAAGGGGCGAGACTAAGAGGGCGGGGAGGGGCCGAGCGCGAGGGCGGGGCTAAGATTCAGAAGAAGCACGAATCAGCGCGCGGATGAGGCGGGGCTAAACGGAGGGGGTCGGGAGAAAAACGAGTTGGGGTGGGGCGGGGCGGGGCGGGGCGGGGCGGGGCGGGGAGAAGCGCTGGGGCGGCTCCATAGCTGCGGGAAGTTATCTTCAGGAATCCCGACGTTTCTGAATTTTTTCCCTCTCGGGTTCTGTGCAGAAATGCAAAGGCCCTGGCCGTTTCCTGCTTCCGAGTACGCGTGACTCGTGGCTTGTAGCATTTAACAATATCTGCCAGGGCCCTGAGGCTTTTTGAGAGTCAGAGATTGGCCTCATTAGTCAGGAGGAAGCACCTGCTCCTGGGGTTTAGCTGAGGGCGCGGTGGCGCATACCGCGATCCGGGATCTTCGATAAGACACCAAAATTTACTTTCCAAAACACAAACAAAATATCCAGAACTTGGATTGAGGAGACAGAGTTAGCACACAATGCCACCACACAGCCTGAAGGAGTTCGAGACCTCCTCTAGGACCAAACCCATTGGATTTTGTCGCTGAAAAGAATTTCAGGACTAACCCTATGATGAAGCAAAGTTGGTGGTTTTATTCAAAATATTTAACTAGGTTTAAGCATGAAGCTTATGAGACAAAATGGTGCTCACAAGAAAGTTAAGACACCCTGGAGAGTTGATTGTGGCCTTCACAAAGTCTTCATTCTGACCATCTGCAAGATTTTGGAATTCCATTGCTCCACGCGTTTCTGGGAACTCCATCCCTGTTTCTTTATTGGATAACTAAGGTTATAGGTTGGCTCCAGAGATGTCTTGGCAGGGTTCCAAGCTGATGTGCTAAAACCAGAAGCCACTGAACTTGCACAGAGGACTGAGTGTATGGGCTTCTTGGTAAATGGAGTTTCCAGTAAGACTGCTAGAAAATTGTAGATTCTCAGCTGGAAATTGGAGGGGGCGCCTTAAGCAATAGGTAATTGTGCTGGGATTCTTGCTTTTCTACCCTCACCAGATTCCAGGCGAAGGAGCTTTATTTCCTTCTTATCTGGCCCTATTCTTCCCTTTCTTTCTTCTGTAAGAAGTAAATCAGTGTGATCTGGCTTCAGTTTGAGGTGCCCTTAGAAGTTCTCAGAGTCACAGATAAGCAGGAGGTTCTAGGAACCTCTCTCCCCTTTTCTGTGGCAGTCACCTGTTTGAAAACTACGAGCCTTGAAAAGCTATAGACAATTCTCTGAGGCCACTATAAGAAAAGAAAGCAGGCTGCTGGGCATCGTGGTGCATGTCTTTAATCCCAGCACTCAAGAGGCAGAGGGGGCAGGTGGATCTCTGTGAGTTCAAGACCAGCCTAGTCTACAGAGCTAGTTCCAGGACAGCCAGGGCTATACAGAGAAACCCTGCCTCGAAAAATATTAAAAATAAAAAGAAAAAAAAAAAGAAAGGAAAGAAAGAAAACTGAAAGCGAGCAGCCTCCAACCCCAAGATGCTCATTAGATGAGACTATCCAAAACCAGTCAGTTGGACAATTTGGGAGGGAGCTATGCTAAAAGAATGCAATGATTGTACTTCTCTGAGTCCTAAATTATAAATTTTTTTATATACGGTACTTTAAAACCACTGTCTTTTGGTCAGCACTCCAGCCATTTTTTCTTTTTCTAAATAGCACTTTCTGCAGAATGGTTTTTAGAACTCCTTCATTTTCAAGAATCTTTAATCTGTTATTACTGGGTGAGGGTCTTGTTTCTCACTTGCTTTATCTTGCCTCAGAAATATTCCTTCAAATTACCATGAGAAATGGGACTGTGACTTTTACTTATTAATGAGTAGCCAATGCCTGACTAAGCTATCAACTTTTTTAAGATTTATTTATTTATTATGTACACATTTTACAGAAGAGGGTACCAGATGTCATCATAGATGGCTGTGAGCCACCATGTGGTTGCTGGGAATTGAACTCAGGACCTCTGGAAGAACAGTTAGTGCTCTTAACCTCTGAGCCATCTCTCCAGCCCGCTATCAACTTTTAAAGTGTATTTTAAGTTACATTTTTGTTACATTTATTTTGTGTGCTTGTGGGATTCAGGGGACAATCTGCTAGGGAGTTGGTTCTTCTATCCTGTGAGTCAAAGATAATAAATTTAAATTTGAAAGCATGGAAGCAAACACTTTAACCCACTAAGCCATTCTCACTAGCCCAAAACAATAAATTTTTGTTGCATCTGGGCAGTTGTGGCACACACCTTTAATTCCAGCACTCGGGAGGGAGAAGCAGGCAGATTTCTGTGAGTTCAAGCCAGCTTGGTCTACAAATCAGTTTCAGGACAGCAAAAGCTACACAGAGAAACCCTGCCTCAAAAGAACAAACAATAATAATATAAATTAACATCATTTTGGTATTAATTTTGAATTTATTTTTAAACTGCAAAAACAGGCCTGAACTCTTCCATTTTCCCTTTGTTTATATTGAAATACATTTTAAATAATTAAGAACATGATATTAATTCATCATTAGGCTTCATACTTTGACCCAAAAGTCTTTTTTTTTTAAGTTTTTTTTTAAGATTTATTTATTATGTATCCAGTGTATGGAAGAGGACACCAGATGTCATCATAGATGGTTGTGAGCCACCATGTGGTTGCTGGGAATCGAACTCAGGACCCCTGGAAAAACAGTCACTGCTCTTAACCTCTGAGCCATTTCTCTAGCCCCCAAAAGTCTTTTTTATAATAAATTCTCCTTCATCACACACAAATGCAAGCATAAGATCAGAGAGGAAAGACTCTGTCCAATGTTATGTAGCATAGTAAAAGGAGAAGGTATTTCTGCTGTGCCTGATCCCACTGGGTGTAGGGTGTTGCACGAATTTTGGTTGTAATGAAAGAAACTCAGAGTCACATATCGGGGAAAGGCTGAAATATGAGAGAGAGGAAACACCACAGTCAAATCACACCCAGCTATCTTCCAGCTTCCTCAGCTTCCATCCTGGTTGCTTCTAATTGCTGCTGTTTTCCTAAACCTGCCTTAATTACCCTTGTCACCCAGCTGTATCCCATCCAGGTTAAGATTAAAGGTGTGAGCTACTCTACTTGGTAGTCTTGAACTCACAGAAACAAGGAAAGATCTCTGTCTCTGAAATTATAGGATTAAAGGCTTTCCCTGTGCTGGGATTAAAGGTGTGTACCATTGAAACCCAGTTGTTTGGCACTCCTGGGGACCCAGAACTCCCCCAAGCTATGTGAGTTACCACTGCTCTGTTTTCCCTGGAACTCCTGGAGCTACCTGTATCTAGTTTGACTTTAGATTGATCTCTTGATATTCTAGGTTTTATTAAATATGTAACATATCACCACAGTAGGGGTTATCCATGTGGCCTTGCCTTTGCTGAATGCATAATAAAGAGCCAAAGAATATGAAAAATTATACACGTGTAGCCAGATAACAGCCTTAAAAGTAAGCTACCTGACCCTTCACCCTATATTCTCCCAGATACAGGAAAGCAGTTAGGACAGACCCAGGCTATGTAAAAATCTTGAACTAACATCTGTAATCAGGAGGCTGTAAATCATGACACCAAGGGTGTACCCCCAAAGAACTGTAGACCCTAACCCTAAGAATGCATTTCCAAGAGGCTGTAAATCCTGGTATGTGCCCTGTGTATAACCTTTGGCTATAAAAAGATGCCTGGGGCTGGAGAGATGGCTCAGCGGTTAAAAGCACCCTCTGCTCTTCCAGAGGACCCTGGTTCGATTCCCAGCACCCACATGGCAGCTAACTACTGTCTGTAGTTCCAGTTCCAGGCAAACACCAAGGCAAATAAATAAATAAATAAATAAAGTTTAAAAAAAAAAAAGATGCCTATAGCTCCTCATCAGGGTCACAGAGCCAAATAACTCTCTGTGGTCCTAACTAATTAGAAGTTTTTTGTTATTGTTTGTTTGTTTTTGTTTTCCGTGGTGCTTTTAATAAGGTTACTTCTGATTTATAGACTTTGGTGGTCTGGTCCCTCATTATTTGCACAATTCCAGGACCCAACAGTAGAGCTGCAGTAATAACTCTGGACATACTGCAATATCACACAAAATAGGCATACTCCCTTTGAGTATCATTCATTTATCCATACAGTTGCCTGTAGAAGAATTTTCTTTGGATGGCTAGATTCCCAATAATAACAGAGATTTATTATTAATTGTGAAAGCTTGGCCTTAGCTTAGGCTTGTTTCACTGGTTCTTATAACTTCAATTAACTGTTTCTATTAATCTATGTTTGTCATGTGAGTTTTTTACTTTTCTGTCTTTCTGTCTGTCTGACTCCCTCCATGTGTCCCTGGAGTCTTACTTCTCTTCTTCTCAGAGTTCCTTTTTCCCTGGAAGTCCCACCTATTCTTTCCTGCTATTTCTAGCTATTGGGCATTCAGTACTTTATCAAAGCAGTCGGTGCCTTAGGCAGGCAAGGCAAAATAGCAACACGTCTTTACACAGTTTAAACAAATATTCAACAACAGTTGCCAAGTTTCTACAAGCCCATCACCCATTATCTCCTGACTCCTAACTATCCATCTTCTCAGCCTCACATCCTCTAGCACCTAAGGGGTCTGTGGCCTTGGGCAGTTGGAAGGTTGCTTCTTACAGCTAGCTACCTTAGAAGGTTGCTAAGTGAGCAGACACATTCCTTCAGATTTGTGTATCCCTTACCTTCCCCCCACGGACATAACGGCTGAAAATCAAGGCCACAACTGTGATGGAAAGAGTGATGAGGCAGAGCTTGTTCACCAGGCTTTCACTCTGATCCTGCCGCCTGCTACAGACCTCAATTTAATCATTTGCAAAGTGAGAATTTAAAATCATAAGAATGGAGATGAAGGTGTCATTCATTCAATAAAGTGTTTGCACAGTATGTACAAGGCCCTGTGTTCCGTCCCTAGCACCATGTAAACTAGGCATGGTGAAGCAAGCCTGTAATCCCAGCATTTGTGAAACAGAAGGAAGATCAGAAGTTCAAAGTCAACCTCAGCTCCCTGTGGAGTTCTAGGTCAGTTTAGAATGCATGAGCCCTTGATTCAAATAAACAAATAGTCAAGTAAATAAATACAAAGTAAGGAAGATGAAACCATGATAAGCTGTCTATTCACTGACAGATTTGACAGCTGGACAAGATGAAGGCCCTGTCCACATTCCCCCAACTCACATCTCATCATCATCAAGTCTAGAGTCTTAGTGATGAGCAGTAGAAAGTAAAGAAATAAACAAGACAATATCAAGCAAGAATCCCCAAAGACAAAAACTTCTATTAAAGTAATACAAAGTGGGGAGTCAGAGGAGAAGGTTTTTAGGAGGCTGATTTTGCCTTTTCTTGGGAAAAAAAAAAATGGCTCTTGAGAGCCATTGAGAAATTAGCTGATCTGAAAGCCAGTATCCGGAAAATCAGGCCATGGCTTCTAGCCAGGGCTGCACAATGTAACACTTTGAGAAGCTGTTCTCAGAGTGTCCATACAGGCCAGAATCCAGACATTTACATTTCCAGAGGTGGGACTACTCTACTGTTAACACACACAAGAACTAGAGAATGTGACCCAATGGTAGAACATTTTCCTAGCAGTCCTGAAAACCTACGTTTGATCCTGAGCAACAAAACAACCAAAAAAGTGAGGGTGGAGATATAGGTAGGTGGTAATATGCTTGCTGGAAGTCTGGGTTTAATCTATAGCCAAAAAAGGGAACAAAAAAGGAAAACACAAATACATATGTAGTGGGATTATATGTTACCTTTTAAATAGTTGTCCCACCTATGAGTTCAATAAAAGCTTATTGGCCAAAAGCAAACAGGAAGTGTGGCAGAGCTAGCAGGCTAAGAAAACTCTTAGTACAGAAAGAACAGATACCACAGGGATGTGACAGAGGCACAAGGAGAAGAAAGAAGCTGAAATGCTGCTCTGAGAAAAGGTACGGAGCTGTGCAGCTGAACTCTTAAGATGGGTTAGTTCAGATGTAGGAGTTAGCAAGTTATATGCCTGGGCCCTAGGTCAATCAGAGTAAAAATAATATAAGCCTGTGTGTGATTATTTGAGGCTAAGTGGGGCTGAGAGTGGAGCTAAACCTCTGGTCTAGACCAGAAAATCCAGCCCAGAATCATTTACAACATACATATGCTGGGTATGGTGATACATTGTGAAATCCAAAGTTAAACTTTAAGTTTTGATTACTATGCCTGGAAGATCCTAGAAACAAAAATGTCTCTATCTGCAAGCCCCTTGCCCAAGGACAGATAGTTTCTAAAATACTGGAGGCTGTTATGCAAGATAACAGACCACCTGTTTTTTTCTACCCAGAACTAGCTTGTTTGACCCATCTGCACTGGATGTGTTTGATCTTATTGGGCAGGAGGTTCCCAAGCAAGGATATATGCTTGCCCCTGATTGAACATGATGGGAAATTAATTATGAGTTTTTCTTCTTAACCCAAAACCTTGGTATGGGGCCATTTCCCAGGGACCTGGGTATGGACCTGGCCAGAGCCCATCTACCTGACCAGTATTTATTAAAGCTTGCTTCAAATTTGACTTTAAACTATGGGAGTGGTCTTGTTCTCGATAGGTGGGATTAATAGTATACCTATAATGACTCCAGCACTCTTGAACTTCCTGCCTCCATTTTTCCAAAAGTTTACTTCAGTTTGGGTTTTTTGTTTTGGTAGGTTTTTTTTTTCTTGGTTTTCTGAAACAGAATCTTAATAGGTAACTCTAGCTTGTCTCAAGTTTGTGATATAGACAAGGCTGGCCTTGAACTCACTAAGATTCACCTACTTCTGTCTTTTCAAATGTTGTGATCAAAAGCATGCACCACCACACCCATCTTTTACATTTGCTTAACCTTTTTACTTTTTACTTTTAAGATTAGATAACAACTCTTATCTCCAAAAACAGGAGTTGTTACAATCCTAGTGCTCCAGAGGCTGTGGTACCAGGAATGTGAAGCCAGCTGGGCTATATAGTGACTTCCAAGCTTTAGACAATAGGTACACTTCTCCAAGTCACAATTGTTCTATCTGTTGGTGATGGGGTCTCTAACTTTAAGCAAAGTTAGGGAAATAAAGTGTTACTGATGTCTGTTTTCTTTTTCAGTTTATAGATGTGAGTGTTTGCCTATGTGTCAATATGTACACAAGAAGAGGACACTGGACCACTTGAAGCTGAAGTCATAAATGGCTGTGAGCCACCTCATGGATGCTTGAAACCCAGTCCTCCACAAGAGTAGCTAGTGCCTTTAACCTTTGAGACATCTCTCCTGCCCTGCATTTTGTTTTGTTGTTGTTTGGGGATTTTATTTTCTTTTTGAACAATGTTAATTATACTTGTCTTCTTTCAATTGCAAAAATCCAAAAGATGTTTCCCCACCTCTCTCTTTTATTTTATATTTTTGTAACAGGGTCTCACCAGGTAGTTCTGGCTGTCCTGGACCTCACCATGTAGACCAGGCTAGCCTTGAACTCACAGAATCCACCTGCCTCTGCTTCCCAAGGATGCCATTTTGTCAGCTGTGTTTAAAGCCCTCAGTCTATTGGCTATTGTGAACTTTGTTCACACTAACTTGAGAAAAAAAAAAGCAGCCCTATATGATCAGTAAATTAGCAGGTCATCAGATAAGTGTTGAGTCTCAGGGTGCTGGCAGAGCTGTGGCTCACATTCCCGGAGTTGGCAAGGGTAAAACTAGAAACCAATGATATATCCAGCACAAAGGACTCTGCATGGCCTGTAATGAAGATGATAGTATAATCAAGACCTTCAGAAACATGCCTGGTATTATTCTGCTTAATGTAAGGAAGCTGAACATTCTGAAACTTGCTCCTAGTGGGCATGTGGGATGGTCTGCATTTGAACTGAAAGTGCTTTCTGGAAATTAGATGAGTTGTATTGCACTGGACCATGGTATAAATCTGTTTCCCTCAAAAGTAATTATAATCGCCAGGTGGTGGTTGCATATGCCATTAATCCCAGCACTTGGGAGGCAGAGGCAGGTGGATCTTAGTGAGTTCAAGACCAGCCTGGTCTACAAAGTGAGATTCAGGACAGCCAGGACTGTTGCACAGAGAAACGTTGTCTCGGAAAACAAAAAGAAAAAAAAACCAACATATCAACTATAACCTTCCCATGCACAAATTATGAATACAGACCTTAGTAGAATCTTGAAAAGCCCAGAGATCTAAAGAGCCCTCTGAGCACCACACAAAAGATTCATCTTAGAGTCCTGAAGAATTCACTGCAGAATGTGAGAATCATGTTGAAGCTGAACTCTTATGCAAAGACTATGTGCAGGAATACCATTCTTCACCAGGCCAGGAGTCACAAACTCCACCTGAAGAAGTTGGAAGCAGCAGCACTGGCAGCCAAACCTGAGAAGGGGGCGGGGCAGTGGAGAAGGCAGTGGATGTCAAGGGAAAGGGCTGCCACTACCAAGAAACCAGCATCTGAGAAGAAAATAGCAGAGAAGAAAAAAAAAAAAAAGCCTGCTTTATAAACTATTAAAACCTATTCATTCCATAGAGCAAATAGAGAAAGCCCATTTGAATAAAAACCCAATGAGAAAAGAAAAAAAATGCAGCAATTCATCTAACAATTTGGAAGGAGCCCAATAATTTGCATTTAAAAAAAAAATAGCTTCCCTAGCCCTAGCCCTAGCCCTAGCCCTAGCCCTAAGGCTTTACATCTGTAATCCCAGCATTTAAGAGGTAGAAGCAGAAGAATCCCAAAGCCAAGACATCCTTGACTACATTTTTTGAGATTGAGGCCAACATGAGATACATGAGATCTTATCTCAAAAACCCAACAAATAATATATAAATACCACCCCCACTCCCACCCCAAGCTAGTGTCACTAGCCAATACTAAACACCACAGTTACAGTAATGTTGAGGCTCAGAAAGTAATACCCCAAGGTATGGCACTTTGGCCTGCTGAGCACTTTTAACTGAAGGACACCTCCAGATCTACCTCTGATTCTCTCCTGCCCTCAACATATGCTCAAACTCAAGGTACAGAGCCTAGAAAAACCTCCTGCCCAAGACAAGCCCTAGAAGCCAGAACCTATCTCCCCTAAAGCTAGCCATAAACCTAAAACTGCAGCTCTACCTTTCCCAGCCTTCCTTCCGATCAGCTCAGCACACACGGCTCTCCAACCCACCTTATCTGAGAGTGGATCATAAGACTCTCATTCCATAATGGGTCTTGTCTCTTACTAGGGAGGACAGAAAAACACACACACACACACACAGAGAGAGAGAGAGAGAGAGAGAGAGAGAGAGAGAGAGAGAGAGCTGATTTTTGAGTAGGTCTTTCAGAATGTCCCCATCTCAGTCTATCACTGATGGATCTGGCTTGAAGGTCATGAGGCTGGACCCCTCCCTTCATAAACAGGGCTTATAAAGTGAGGAGTCAAATTATAGGACTTGGATTTCTGGACAAAATAATGGGGTTTGGGTCCTATCTCTGGTTCTTGGTAGAGGCATGGCATTATAAATGGCCTCCAAAGATTACTATCTAACCAAGCAACCCTGGTAAGGAATAAAGATATAGTGCCAGGTGTTGATGGTGCACACCTTTAGTCCAGCTCTTGGAAGGCAGAGGCAGGCAGTTCTTTGTGAGTTCAAGACTAGCCAGTGAAGTCTTCCCAGACCTCATGCTCAGCTGTTTTTACAAAATGCTGGATTGAGCGTTAAGAAGTCCATTCTTAAGCCTTAAGAGCTGAGTTCCAAGACAGACTATATTATCAGTTTACCAATCCATAGTCATAAACTCTTTGAGAAACACGTACAGTTTTCATGGCACTATACAGCCTATATCATTCATTCATTCTGCATGCATTTGCCAGGTAAGGCAATACCAGGGCATCCGGCTCTGAGATTGCACAACAGTCAGTGCCCCAGCAGCAGCAGCAGCTGTTGACCTGCAGGGATTCAGGGCGGCTCACAGCTCCCTGCAGTGCACGCCATTATCCAGCAGGGGGCGGCCGCGTCCCAACTCGCGCCTTTTCTATGGAAGCACACTGGCCTGTGGGGATTTTTCAAGACTAAGAAGGAAATCTGGACACTTATGTGCAATCTTATGTGTAAGAGTGAGCAGTTATTTGCAATCTTTACAAAAGACTTCACGAACAGAGTAAAGATCCGTAGAACAGACGGACATAAAAATCCCAGTGAAGGAAAGATAAGCTTGCTTAAGCTTGCGAAGAGACCCTCATCTTCTGACTTTGGGTCCTGGTCCTCTTGCCTCTGCCCTACAGCTCCCGCAAGGACGGGCTTCAAAAGGCCAGTCCTACTGTGAAGCAGAGCAGCAGCTTCATTGTTTTTAAGGAGCCACAATATTGTCCCTATACCCTACAGGAACAGGTTTCTGTTTCCTAAACCTGGTGTACCATGCAAAACATATTTTAAAACCAGACGGTGGTGGTGCATGCCTTTAATCTCCGCACTAAGGAAGCACAGGCAGGTGGATCCCTGTGAGTTCAAGGCCAGCCTGGTATATAGAAAAAGTTCCAGGACAGCCAGGACTACACTAAGAAACCCTGTCTCAAAAGACCAAAGCCAAACAACAAAGATAGTTTTAAACCTACACTGAATTCGTGCCCCATGATGTATGACTACTCTTTGCTTTAGGATACCTTGATCTACACCGGTGACCACCTACTGTAAGGACCTGGATTCATTCTGGGGGCAGGGCCCAGGTCTGTGAGTGAACTTCTGCAGCAGCAACCTTTGTGATTCAAAGGTTGGATTCACACCAGAAAACTCCAATGGCTGCTGCACCTTACCCCTTTGCCCAATCAAGGTGTGTCGCATCTTGATTATGTAGGTTTTTCTTTAAACACCTCCCCCCCCCTTGTCCCCTTCTGCTGTGCAGAGCTAGGTGATCGCCTGGGTTCTCATTCTCTGTAGATAGCAATAAAATCCCCACTCATAACAATGTGTCCAGCCTCCCTGATGGGAATTCTTACACAATGGCATAACACTACTACATGATGTATGACTCTTCACCTACATGGTGTATATTTTTGTTTTTAATTCTTACTTTTTCATTGTATTTTTGTAACAGCCAATTATCTGCCCCCCCTCCCATAAACATGCTTAACATCTGTTTTCTATAAACCTTGTGACTCTTCCCTGTAAAAGGGACCTCAAAAAGCTAGCCCCAGGGCTGTTTTCTTGAATTCCAATTTAGGGTGCATCTCTAAAATAAAGCTTGCTTTTAATTGGTTAATCACAGAATTAGTCTTTCTCTTTGCATATTTGGAATTAACACTACCAAGAGCCCTGTGGGCTGGGTAAGTCCCCAGGCAGGACCAGGAGCAGAGTTTATTTTTAGCTGCTACAGTGAGCTTCAGCCTTATTTAGACATGGAGCTGGTGGGCAAGAGGATGTCAGGATGAGCTGGAGGTTTCAGGCTGGAGGGGTCCCCAGCTCTTATCATTGCTCTGTCCTGCTCACCCCCCACTCCCTCCCCACCTCTCCACCCCCCAACTTCCCCCCACCCCCTCTTAAAATCCTTTCTGGGAGGCTAGAAATAGCAGCCCTTGCTGGCTGTCCTTCAGTGCCATGGTTCTTTGCAACTTTGCTTGTTTCTCCGCTGATGTTTGACATGCCTCTTCCCCCCAGGCTCTTGCAAAGAAGCATTCAGAGAACCACAGGGTGCTGCCCCTTCTTATTTTGGTGGTTTAGAGCTCAACTTATGACAAACTACAGATCTGAGTTCAAATCCCTGGATAACTGACTAAGTGATTTGCCCGGTTGAGACTCAAGCTAGTCCCCCCCCCCAATCTTATTAGACAAGTTTCTACTGGGTATAAACATAGTAGAGCCTCACATACTAGAGCCCTACATACTAAGCAAGCACTCTGCCAACTGAGCTATAGCCCTGGGGCCTCAGTTGCTGTCTCAGAGCAGTAGAAATAGTAACCCATCCCACCTCCCTAGTTGGTACACAGGATTAAAAGTGACTGAGTAGATAAAGAAATTAGCCTATCAAGGTAGAACCTCAGTTGGTGATGGAGATTAAAGGCATGGACATGGTTACAGCATGCATCTGGAATGTTCTCCAAAGACTCATGTATTCATGAAGCAATGTGCAGGGGCGGGGGGGGGGGGGGGATGTGGGGAAGTGATTAGAACGTGAGGTCCTAACCTCTTCAGTGATAAAATTCATCACTGGATGTTGGGAATCAGTGGGCGTGGGAACTGGGCTGTAACTGAATGGAGTGGTCCTTGGAGGCTGCTATGATCTGACACTTCTTCCCCAGTTGTTGGCCCTGTTTTGGGATGTTGTGAATCTTTAAGGATGTGAGACCTGGAGGAAGTGGCTAGCTGGGTGACAGGCTTGAAGGTTATAGCCTGGCTCCTCCTCCTGAGGTGCTTTGTTTCCTGGTCAGAACCTAGTGAGGGTCATGGCCACCATGAACTCTGCACTACAAACTCTACTGTGCCTTCCTTGCTGTGCTGACTTTTATCACCAGCATTCTCTAAAATGAAAAGGAAGGGACTGTAGAGAAGGCTCTGTGGTTAAGACAACTAGCTGGTCTTCCAGTGGACCAGAGTTTGGTTCTCAGTACCCACATAATGGCTCACAATTCCTGTAACTCCAGTTCCAGGGGATCTGACACCCTCTTGTGGCCTCCAAGGGCACCAGGAATGCACATGATGTATGGACATAGATGTAGGCAAAACACCCATACATGTGAAATAAGTTGCCATGTGGATGCTGGGAATGGAATTCAGGTCCTCCAGAAGAACAGTCAGTGCTCTTAACCACTGAGCCATCTCTCCAGCCCAAAATAAGTTAAATAACTCTTAAAATTATAAAAAGAAAAAAATTAAAACATTTTTGGTTGTTTTGAAATTCAGTTTCTCTGTGTAATCCTGGATGTCCTGGAACTGGATCTGTAGACCAGACTGGCCCGGAACTCAGAGGCCTGCCTATCTCTGTCTCTGGGGTGCTGGGATCAAAGGTGTGCAGCATCACTGCCTGGCAGAAGAGTGGTTTTATTGAGGTATAATTATTACAAAAAAAGCTGCATGCATTTAGTGTATGCAACTTGATAGGTTCCGCCCACAAGCTACACTCACATCCCCATATCAAGGTCACAGTCGAGACTGAAACCTCCATTTTTTTTTTCTCTGCTTTGTTTTGGGGGCTTTGTTTTGTTTTTGTTTTACAGATAGGACATTTATCATTTGAGATGGTACAAATTAAGCACACAATAAAGTACTATTAGCTCTGCTGCTGCACAGCAGATTTCTGATACTTTGTGTGTGTGTGTGTGTGTGTGTGTGTGTGTGTGTGTGTAGTGTGGATGCATACTCACACACATATGTGTCAGTGCACATGCATGTGGAGGTCAAAGATAGATGTCAGGTCTCAAGTTACTCAGTCTGGCTAGCCAGCTTGCTCTGGGAATCGATTGTCTCCAACCTTTAAGCACTGAAATTACTAGGCAGCTACTATGCTCACCACCAGGTTGGTTATTTTTTTGTTAACTTAACACAATCTAGAGTCATCTGGGAAAAGGGAACCTCAACTGAAAAAAAATGTCTCCATCAGATTGGCTAGTAGGCAAGTGAGTGGGCTCATTTGCTCGCTCACTGATTAACATGGGAGGGCCCAACTCAGTGTGGGTGGTCCTGGAGTGTACAAGAAAGCAAACTAGCAAGCCACTTAAGCCACTTCCTCCACAACCTCTTGTAGAAGATTTCCAGGCCGTTTGGGCCAGAGGTTCGGATCTGACCCTCAGCAGCTTTTTCCCCCAAAGAAATGAATCAGACACTTACATTAATTTCATACTGTTTGGCCCATGTCTCAAGAACATTACTAGCTAGCTCTTTCATCTTAATTCATCCTGTTTCTAGTATTCTACCTGCCACATGGCACGGCCGTGGTGGCTCACCTGTATTCCTTACAGGATTCTTCCTGGGGGGGGGGGCTGGTGAGTGGGGGGGGGTGGAGACTGGCTAACTCCGCCCTCCTGTTTGTCTCTTCCTCTGATACTCCACTCACTTCTACGGTGCTCTACATAGGCCAAATCAGTTACTTTATTTACAGCAAACAGAGAGCATTTCCACCACAACCTCTGCTTCAGTTTCTGCTTCCAGGCTCCTGCCCTGTCTCCCTTTTATGACTGTTAACCTGGATATGTACTGCCAAACAACACCCCCCACCACCACCACACACCCCCCCCAGGCTACATTTGATCCTCATGTTTGTAGCAGCAATAAAGAGCAAACCTAGAGGATCTGAGTGCTGGGATCTAAACTCTGGTTTTCATGCTTGCATGTTAAGAACTTTCCACACCAGCCCTAAGAATGAACTTCTCTGGAAGCTCAGTTTCAACTCATTTAAGAAGAAATATCTACTTCTGAAAAGGGACCAAACACAAAAGCCTGTCCAATCACAATTAAACGCCTCTGATTATACATTCCTGGGGACTCTTCCCCAAGCAGTCCCTTGTATAGTTTTATGAACAATGCTGACCTGTGTTACCTCTGCTTGCACACACATCTCAGTGGGTACTCACTCTCTGCTAAACCACACCCCTGAATCAATAGCAGGGTGAACAGTCTCAGGCAGTGGAATGGAGAAAGGGGAACGGAGTGCATCTCCAACCCCTCCACCTTCTGCTCCTAGATCTTCCAGGCAGCTTGGAAGATGCTGCATTGCTATCAAAAGTCCCTGATTCAAAGGTGCCTGGTGGTGGTGCACGACTGTTGTCCTAGCCCTCAGGAGGCAGAAAATTCCAGTCCAATATGTGCATTCTAGACCATCCAAGCCTGCATTGAAAGAACATGGCAAAAAAAAAAAAAAAAAAAGTAGATGCAGACTAAACTCATCTACTAGTAAATGAGTAAACTCAGACACTAAAGTTTTTCACACAATAATGAGCACCTGAATTCCATCTCTTAGCACCCATGTTTTAAAAAGCTGGGTATGATGGGTTATAATATAATCCTAGCACTGAGGAGGTGGAGACAGGTGGGTCCTAGTCAGCTCAGCCAGCCCAGCCTCCTTGGCCAGTTCCAGACCCAGCCTCAGAAAGTAAGTACTTGAAAAATGACCACCAAGGTTGTCTCTGTTTCCCACAGATGGGCATACTTGGGCACAGACACACATACAAAGTGCCTTGAAGAGGCAGGGTTGGGGCTTCTTCTTGCAACCCTGTCCAGTTTTTCAAACTGTACCTAAACTTGGGGTCCCCCCAGCTACACAGGATGCCAAGGCTCTCTCCCTATGTAGTTACTTCATTAAGAATTGCCCCCAGGGGTTTGGTCCTTAGAACCACTGTCAAGGGCTCTGATTAAAGAGATATTGCAATGGTTTTTTTTTTTTAATAAATAATAAATGTGTTGTAACCACAATATCCTGGCTGGCTATGCCTCCCAGGCTGAGAGCCAAGAGAAGTGCTCCGGCACACTGCATTCTGGGAGCTCAACAGCCAGGATAGGGTCTGAGTAGACCTGGGGGAGGCAGTCCTTCTGCATCCTAACCAGCTCCCTCTAGAACCATTCAAGTAACTGCTCCACCACTGAGGGCCAGTACTTTTTGTCTCCCCCTCCCCCACTGACCTTGCACAATATCTATCTGACAAGTCTTATTCTTGCCTATGAGATAAAGTCAAACAACTCACCAGATCACCAAGGTCACTGGGTGTTTGCATGGGTTTTTCCCACATATCTCATTCACCAGGTACTCTGGCCACAACAAGCCACTGAGACCCCTGAAAATGCCCCACAGTGACTGGCTGGGAAGTGCCAATGCTCAAACTGCAGCATCCAGTACAGCCATCACATACTGGAGCAGCTGCCCAACCTTCATGCTCTCAGACAGACTCACTCATTCTTTCTGTTTTCCATGGTATTTTTCCATGCCCTGATCCATCATCTGTCTACCTGGACCAGATTTAATGACACTGCCTCTAAGTATTTTGTTTAGCTTGTACTATGGAGATGGAGGCAGAGATGGGCGTGTGTGTGTGTGTGTGTGTGTGTGTGTGTGTGTGTGTGTGTGTGTGTAAGACAGACAGACAGAGGTGGACACCATTATCTTACATTTTATGTGAAAAATTCTCAGCTTCTGTTGAAAACTTAGAAAACTTGGGAGTCAGGCGTGGTGCTTGGAGGGAGAAGCAGTAGAATGAGAAGTTCAATGTTCTCTTTGGCTCCATAGTGATTTTGAGGCCAGCCTGGAACGCATGTCTCCAAAAACACACAAAAAAATGGGCCAGTGATATGGTTCTCTGAGTAATGGAACTCGTCACCAAGTCTGATGGCCTGAATTCAATCCCATAAGATAGGAGAGAACGGCCCATTTCCTCAAGTTGTTCCATGACCTACACACACACACACACACACACACACACACACACACAATTATAATAATAATTAAATTTAGTAAAAGTTTTGCAAATAAATCTTTAAAAGGGGGGGCTGGAGAGATGGCTCAGAGGTTAAGAGCACTGACTGTTCTTCCAGAGGTCCTGAGTTCAATTCCCAGCAACCACATGGTGGTTCACAACCATCTACAATGAGATCTTGTGCCCTCTTCTGGTATTAAAGCATATATGCAGACAGACCACTGTATACATAATAACTAAATAAATCTTTGAAAATAAGTTTGGCATTTAACATTATAATAATAACAGATCTTTATTATAATAATATTTATTACTACATGATAAACATAATGCTTTGGGGGCATTCAAGACAAGGTTTCTCTGTGTAACAGCTCTGGCTGTTCAAGAACTCTCCTTGTAGACCAAGCTGGCTTTGAAGTCACATAGATCCACCTGTTTCTGCTTCCAGGTGCTAGGATTAAAGGCATGCACCACTACAACCCAGGCTACTTTTTTAATAGAAAACAAGAAAGAGGCTTGAGAGATAACTCAGCAGTGAAAAGCATGTGCTGCTCTAGTAAAGGGTCCAGATTCAATTCTCAGCATCCACATACAGCTCACTACCATTCTGAACTCCAGTTACAGGGTATCTGTGTTGTGTCCATAAGGCGACCCACTGAGAGAACATCGAAGCCAGAAATGTCCGGAATGCAAACAGCAAGATTCATTGGCAGCATAATACAAGCCAGGCAGGAAGCATACTTCAAGCTTCTGTGACAACAGAGCAGGAAGTAGCTGGTGCCCTTAGCTACAAGGGGTTATATAGGAAAAAGCTACAACAAAGTTGGTTGCCTGGGGGTACAGGGCTGACATGCTACTGAGTGGCTCATGCTTAGGCTCTTTCTGCCCCAGAGTATCTTTGGACCCCACCTGGATGGACGCCACTGGGACCCTACCTGGGGTGGCTGCTAGTCAATCGAGAATCTATCTATTCCTTTCCCAGACCTGGGCTGATGTCTTGGTTGATCTCCTAGAGCTGAGCAGATATTCTTCTCTCAGAACTGGGGAGGTTCCCTCCTATTGTTTTTAGACATGTTCTTTTTCTAGGACTGAACAGGCATGACTTCTTCTCCCAGACCTAGGCAGCACCCTTTGTCAGAAATGAGGAGCTAAACTTTGAAGTCACATAGATCCACCTGTTTCTGCTTCCAGGTGCTAGGATTAAAGGCATGCACCACTACAACCCAGGCTACTTTTTTAATAGAAAACAAGAAAGAGGCTTGAGAGATAACTCTATTGTACCTTTTTATAAAATAGCTACTAGAATACAAAATGGGGTTTCTTGAGCTAAATTTTCTCTTCATCTGACGTGCTCTTCTGACCTCTACAGGTACCAGGCATGCAAGCAGTATGCATACACACATACAGGCAAAGCACTCATACACATAACACAAAATCATGTCTGGTTTAATTGTTTTCTTTCTCAGCTCTTTCATGGAATCTTGTAGCTCTTTGAAATCCCTTGTGCCCAGGCCCTCAGGTGTTTCTGGCATGAAGTGAGTGCCTCTAGCACCTGCCTTGCCCGCCCGGCCCCAGTCCCGGCCCCCGCGCGCAAGCTCCACTCTTCCGGCATTTAAGGCGTGTAGCCCGTACCGCTGCAGCTCCGGGTGGTTGAGAGTCACTGCTGCCGGTGCACACGAAGCAGGATGGGTTGCATACACAGCCAACCTAGCTGCAACAAGTGCGCGGAAAAGGTACCGGACACCAGAACATAGAGGTCTGCCTTGGGGGGCGCTCAGAGGGACAGCAGAGGACATGGGATGAACAATAGTTGGCACGGAGACAGGAGTGCAGGGACTCTCTGCACTCTGTCCCCGCCCTCTTCGAGCCAACTCGGCAGCCAGCGGGAGTTGACACGCTCAGCCCCAGGCAAACTAAAGCTGACCTTTGCAGTCCCTGCGGGGAGATGACTGGTGTGTCTGTGGCAGATGGTCTTAAGTGTGGGGCTGTCACTGTGTGGTAGAGGACCAGACGTTTGACCTCAATGAGTCTTGTGCTAAGGTCTAAGGCCCGCAATCTGAGTGGTCCACCTCCTTACAGAGGCAGCATCATTTGAGACCTGTTGGAAACCTAAACTTCCAGGTCCGCCCAAGAGTTGCTAGACACAGTCTGCCGCTTAGCTTAAGGGAGTGTGGCCTCAGATCACTGTGCCCTTTAGAGCCTGGGAAGCAGGTCAGGGCCTCTGGCAAGCTCAGAGCAGTGCGTGGGCTGCCTTTAGGGTAGCTGGGAGGGGCCAAAGAGGGAGGCGCTCTGTAGTCTCCTGCAGCTCTCTCCTCCCTTCCTGTCTCCCCCAGGGACTTGAAGCTGGGTTAGGGCCCAAGAGACTGACTCAGGTTTCTGCCCCATGAGGTGAGAAGCCCTAGGAGGCTGGAGAGAGGACAGGACGAGGTCCAGAGAAGGGAACAGGGACCCTGTTGTTCTGGTCCTATTTCCTATTGCTCTCTGCCAGTCCCTCCATCCCAGCCATGTGGGAATGGACAGCCCTTGCACTTGATCAACCCCACTGTGAAAATGACTAATTTTGCAATGAACATCAGATTTTCTGTCTTTCTGTGTTTCTCTGTGAAGTAGTCCTGGCTTTCTTGGATGTAGACCAGGCTGACCTTGAACTCAAAGAGATCTGCCTGCCTCTGCCTCCTGAGTCCTGGGATTAAAGGCATGTGCCACTACACCTAGACCCCATCTCTTTTTTTGAGACTCAGGCATATGTAGCCTAGGCAGTCCTCAAGTCGGATGTATGGCCAAGTGTGGCTTTGAACTCTCCCAACCCGTCTCTGCCAAGTACTGGGATTACAAGCAGGCTCCATCATGCTAGGCTGTATGTTTTTGTTTACTTTTTGAGAAAAGGGCCTCAATATGTAGCCTAGGTTAGCCCCAAACTTTTAATTTTTCATAGCTACTCCAATGCTGACATTACAGGCATGCGCTAGCATTCCTGGCTTCCAGTGGCTACAAAGCACTTGACTCTTGTTACCTTAAACAGCCTGACATGTCTGCCCTAGACCTGTGTGTGTGTGTTGGGTTCTGTGGATCACATTGCCTGTTAGTAGGACAATGGACTGCTTTTTGGCTAAGTTTACACCTGTTCCTACCTCTCCTGGTTGGTGCTTTTGCTTCATTCTAATGCAGGTGTCAAGTCCAGAGCACTCAGTCCATTCCAGCAGGCTGGCAGTAGCCCTGGGGGATGGAACACCAGAACAGAGGCTCAGGGCCTGCAGGGTCAGACCACAATAGTGACTCACCCTGAGAATTTCACTTCCTGCTCAGCCTCATGAAGGCCCTAAGAACCAGGTTGAGCTATAGAATGAAGTGTCTCCACATTACTGGTGTGGACACTGAGGCTCAGAAAGAATCAGATGCTATAGTGAGGGGATGGGAGAGATAGCTCAGTGGTTAAGAGCACTGGCTCCTTCTCCGGAAGATGTAGGTTCAATTCCTAAAATCCACACAACAGGTCATAATCATCTTAAATTTCAGTATCATGGGATCTGACACCACCCTCTTCAGGCCTCTGTGGGCAACCAGGCATGCATGTGGCACAAAGATACGCATGCAGGCAAAACACCAAGACACATAATTTTTTTAAAAATTATTTTCCTAATTAGAATATATATTTGCTGGATATGGTAGCAACTTTAGTCCCAGCACTCAGGAGTTAGAGGCAGGTGGATCTTTGTGAGTTTAAGGCCAGCCTCATCTACAGAACAAGTTCCAGGACAGCAAGAACTACATAGAGAGAACCTGGCCTTCTAGCTTGTTACCATCCCCTTCCCACACACACATACTCCCCACCTTCCACTGCCTTGTGCAGAGCATAGAGCAGGTGCCCAGGAGTACAATGAAGACCAACTGGGAGCCAGGCCAAGGCTTAGCCCAGCATGCAGCAGGGGAGCCTCCTGGACTAAGAGGAAGGCTTCTTGGGCAGGGAGGTTTGGCAGGAGTTCCTCCAATCAAAGCCAAGGCCTTAAGGGAAGTCCCAGCTGCAAAGAGCCCAAGAAGTTGGGCTTGTGTAGAGTGGGGTAGCTGGCAGCCAGTGTCAGTCTTTATGAGAACTCGCCAGACTTGGGATACGATCCCAATGGTTAGGACCTCCCTGGTACCTCCAGCACATAGATCCAAGGACCTGATGAGTTCTGTGACTCAGCTGACCAAGAACTCTATGTCTTTCTGAGAGGCTCCATCTGGGACTAAGTCACCCCTGTCTCAGGACATGCTAATATCCTGGGAATAGGAAACAGGAATATAGCTTGGTGGATAGAAACCTGGCATCACACAAACTGGGCATGATGGTAGACGCCTCTAATCCCAGAACTTGGAAGGCGAGGTAGGAAGGTCAGAAGCTAAGGGTTATCCTCAGCTACAGTGAGTTCAAGACCAACCTGGTCTGCATTGCAAGTTTCAGGCCAGCCAGAGCTATACAGAGCTATACCTTGTTTCAAAAGAACAAAACAAAACCAAGCAACAGCAACAACAAAAAACTTTATCCTCCCTACATAGGCTGCCTTCTTTCACATTCTATGTATATGCTTTTTTTCATACATTGTCTGTCTGTCTGTCTGTCTGTTTATTTATGTGTCTGTGTGCACACACATGCCACTTCATGTATAGAGGTCAGAAAACAACTTTCAAGACTTGCTTCTCTCCTTCCTGGGAATCAAATTCAGGTTGTTAGGGTTGTCAGAAGGCAGCTTTACCCATTGATTCATCTGATACGCACACAATCAAACAGCTTTATTCTACAAAGTTGATGTGAGGATAAAGTGTACTAAAGAACCCACAGCCTGACAGGCAGGCGGTGTGACAAAGAATTAAAGTTGAGATCTAAGGACTTTACTGCCTCCGGCTCACCAAAAGAAGCAGAGGAGTTTGTGAGGACAACAGACATCAATGCTTGCTGAAATAGGCAGGCACACTCACACTGATATGCAGCCCAGATGTGGCCTTGGAACCTTTGTTCTCAAGGAGTAAAAGAATCTCTTCCCTGGTGAGCTAGGATGCTGGATCTTGGCCACTGTGAGAAGCTAATGGGAACTGGTTTGCATAAGTGGTGACAGAAAGAGAGAAAGAGGGGGAGGAGGGAGGGAGAGAGAGGAGAGAGAGGAGAGAGGGAGAGTAGCAAGTTCCTCATTACTGGAAGAGTTCAAGCAGAGGCCAGATGTCATTTGGATAAGAACAGTAGAGGTTATACAAGCTTCAGATGCTGTATTTACAAGTCTATCGTGGAAACCTGACTATTCTTACCCCTGCAGTTTAAGACTGAGTTTCAAAATTTATCAAGGAAGGGAGAAATTTGGAGACTGCTTCTGAGCTCACAATTAAGAAATGGCCTCTATAAAATACTTTGGGTGAAATTCTTTTTTAAAAAAACATTTATTTATTATGTATACTGTATATAGGAGAGAGTGTGAGATGTCATCATAGATGGTTGTGAGCCACCATGTGGATGCTGGGAATTGAACTCAGGTCCTCCAGAAGAACAGTCAGTGCTCTCAACCGCTGAGCCATCATCTCTCCAGCCCCTGAAATTCTTAAAGAATTAATAAGATTTTAAAAATTAAAATTAAAATGAAGTAGCATGATTTTCTCACATAGGTCATATAGATGAGGATGACTCTTTAAAATTCTAGCAACTTTTTTAGAGTTTTGTTTTGTGTGTGTGTGTGTGTGTGTGTGTGTGTGTGTGTGTGTGCGCGCGCGTGAATGTGGGAGAGAGAATTTATGTATGCCACATGTATGCCAGTACCCTGCACACATCTATCAGATCCCCAGGAGCTGTAATTATAGAAGTTTGTGAGCTGCTGACATGGATGCTGGGAACTGAACTCCAGTCCTCTAAAAGGTCAGCATGTGCTCCTAACCTCTTAGCCATCTCTCTAGCCTGAACTCTGGGGATATATTGCATATGGCTGGCTATCTTCTGGTGCTCTACCAAAGGCATTTTCCTACATGTATTAAGCTATAGAACTGTTTTTTAATGGCTGCCTAAGGTCCTGGTCATTGCCCTTCTAGTTTAGCCGGTTTGTGTGTGTGCGTTGGTTTTTTACGGTCCTCCACCTTCGCTAGTGATGAACTTTCTGTGTTCGCCTCCTAACCTGGGGCACAGTGACTTTGTCCCTAGATCAGCAAGAGAACAAAAACAAAGCTATCTTGGCTGGGACTTGAAAGTGGGAAGGGACAGGACCTTTGCTGGCTAATCATGATATGCAGGTGGGGGTCCCGAGCAGAAGAAATGCAAGACATATTTGACCTTTTTCCTGGGGTTGCCAAAAGCATGCTAGTCAGGGATCATGAGAGAAGCTGCCAGCCTGATCATACAGCAGCTGTCACTGCACATTCTGCCCTAGCCATTATTGACACATCACACTGGCACGCACATGGCCTCTGTCCCAGCCATCACAGCAGCACTTGCCCTCACATGGCCTCCAAGCTAATGATTTAATGATTTTAGCCAGAAAATAATGTTTCATAAATTATGCATTGTGGATGAATCCAGAGCAAGCTTCCATACACAGAGCACTATCAAAGACTCATGAGATTCAGCCATATTTCTATGTTAGACAGCTAGACCTTTCAACCTAAAATGCACCAGAAAATTCCTAAGAATTAGATCCTGGGAATGCAATTCATCTGAGAGAGTACTTACCTAGCATATACAGGTTCCTGAGTTCCATATCCAGCACTGCATAAAGCTGTGTGGTGGGACACGCCTATAATCCCAGCAGCAGGGAGGTGGAGGCATGAAGGCCAAGAGTTCCAAGTTGTCAGGTAGTATTGGCACACACCTTTAATCTCACCACTTTAAAGACAGAGGCAGGCAGATCTCTGAGTTTGAGGCAAGCCTGGGCTACAGAATGAGTTCCAGGACAGCCAGGGCTACATAGGAAAACCAAAATAAACATCAACAACAAAGAATTCACAGTTATCTTCTGCTATCTAGTGAGTTTAAGGATAGCCTGAGCTGAGCTACCCTGTATAACAACATGACTCAAAAATACCCAGGAAATCATTGTTTTTGAGACACAGTCTTTGGTGACATGCCTTCTGAGCTCTTACATGTTCTTAGTTCTGCATTCTAAATTTGTGGTTGAACTTACAGGAGGCTAACTAGAATCTTTCCCCAGAGCCGACATCCTCTGGCCTCCTGTACACACAGCCACATCTGCCTCCTTTGGTGTTAGGCTTGAGCCTACACTTCCTGTCAGCTCACAGTTTCTATAGTGATAGTCAAAAATAGTTCAAATTAATTGCTCAGGAGAACCATTTGAGTCCAGCATGTGCATCATTGAGTGGCAGAGACTACACATAAATCATAGAATGAAGAGAAGTCTATAATCTGCCTGAAAATAAGCTGTTGAAGCTCATGATGGGCCAAGCATGGTAGCACATAGCAATGGTCACAGCACCGGAGAGGTAGGGGCAAAAGAATCAAGATTTCAATACCATCCTTACTGTATAGCAAGCTGGTGGCCAGCCTGGTCTACTTGAGACCCTGTACCCCCAAAATAAAAAACCTAAACAAAGCCTGCCTTGGGAAGAGTAGGCATGTGCTATAAAGCTGAGTGACCTGGCAGACACCTCACACCTTAGCTTTCCATTCTCAAGGCCTACATAGTCCCCTTGGAGTGTCCCACTCTCAGCCCTGTAAGTGTCTTCCCAGGACGGGTGCAGTACCTTCTGGGAACTGGGATATGGCCCACTCTTCAACTCCTCCCTCCTGGGTCCTTAGGCTTCTCTGTTCACTGACTGCCTTGGCCATTGTTATATTCCAAGGGAGCTTGCTTCTATTTGGTAAAGTCTCACTATGTAGTCCAGGTTGGTCTAGAACATGGATTCTCCTACCTTGGATGACAAGTTTATACAGCCATACCTGGCTACTTCTCTCAGATGAGCAAATGGCTTTGTGTGATACCAATCCTGTCAGAGTCAAGCCCATTTTCTGTACTGGCCATGAAACTGGCTTCTGCACTTTCTAATTGCAAATGTCCTGCCTTGGCCATTGATAGTGCTTTAAACCACTGAGCCATCTCTTCAGCCCCTAGAAAATAATTTTTAAAGAAAGAAATAATCCAAACACCTCACAGATTAAAAACTAAGTTTATCCCCAGAATGTTTCAGTTAAATTAACATATTCACAGACCAATAATATGATGTGATATTCATGTCTGAGAAATTAAAATATTAAAAATCATACATAACACTCCAGTTTCAAATATGGTTATACAGGTATATAGTATATACTGACATATTCCAGGCTCATCTATGTAATCACAGGATTTTACTTTTACATTTTCCTATATTCTCCATAATCTCTACAAATGCTGACTCCTGTTTAACTAGAAAAAAAATTCATTATGTAATGTTTAAGAAAGTGACAAGGGCCTCAAGGGTGATGTAGCTCAGTGGCAAAGTGCCTGCTTACTACGCATAAGGCCCGGGGTTTGATTCCCAGTGTCACAGGAATGCAAAGGATGGGAAGGTGCGTCTAGGAACTGCCTGGGGGAGTCTTGGGTGTCACTGTGAAGGTGCTCACCTGGAAGGGGTTTTGTCAAACCCTGAGATGGTTATGACCTTCTCACAGCTGGCTAATGTTCCTGGAGATGAGGTCTCCTCTGTAGTGATGGTTATGTGGAAGGACACAGTGTTTCCTGAGTTTTTTTTTTTTTTTTTTTTTTTTTTTTTTTTAAAAAACTTTTTATTTATTTGCCTTGGTGTTTGCCTGGAACTGGAACTACAGACAGTTGTTAGCTGCCATGTGGGTGCTGGGAATCGAACCCGGGTCCTCTGGAAGAGCAGACGGTGCTCTTAACCGCTGAGCCATCTCTCCAGCCCCGTTTCCTGAGTTTTTGATCTTGTTTAGATGATATACCATGAGTCCTGCAGGCAAGCTGAGAGGTCTACCACAGCTCTGCAGGACCTGTGCCCACCATGTGTCTCAGACATAAAGCAAGAACCTCCTGCGTTCTAAGCTCTTTGTGTTATGCTAAATACTGCAAGTATTTGGAAGCTCCTACAGCAACACAGTTTTTGAGTTTAGGATTTGAATCCAGAGCTGGATGCTTCTAGTGACGAAGAAGGCTCGGGTTCTTTTCTCTGGCTACTATTTGTCTGCTTGGTTCTGCACTGACTGGAGCATGTGAGCATGTCTTTTGTTTGTTGTCTGGTTTCACTTTTAAGATTTATTTTTATTTATGTGTAAGTGCATGTTCATAGAAGTGAATGCCACTCCGATACAGGTTCTCACAGAGACCAGAAGAGGGTGTCAGATTGCCTGCTAGAGTTACAGGCAATTGTGAGCCACCTGATGTGGGTGCTGGGAACCGAATTCTGGTCCTCTGGAAGAGCATCAAGCCTCTCTCCAGCCCTGGATTGGTCCTATTTTTGATCTGAACCCTCCATATAACTCAGGTTGGCCTCAAACCTGCAATCTTTCTGCTTTAGCCTTCTGAGAATTGGGATTATAAGCATACATTGTGACCCTGTCAAGGTGAAACCTAATTTGAAATGCTCCTCCATGAGGCCTCAATTTATTAGTTTGTCATACTGGAGATTCACAATGCTATTTTTTTTAATTTGCTCTCTCTCTCTCTCTCTCTCTCTCTGTGTGTGTGTGTGTGTGTGTGTGTGTGTGTGTGTGTGTGTGTGTATACCAGCCAAGATGCCACAAGGAGGGTGTTAGATCACCTAGAGCAGGAGATTCAGGTGCTTTTGAGCTACCACGTGTGGGTGCTGGGAAGAGAACTCTGAAGGAGCAGGGAGGACTCCAAGACATCTCTCCAGCCCCACAAAGATTCTTTTAAAAGAATTTCTGTTGGGCTCTGTTGGTTTAGGCAGACCAGCTTGAGGGAACCATGGACAAAGAGGGCGTGCCTCAGTGACAGAAAGACAAGGATTTACATCTTCTGGGAGCCCCCTGAATACATTGGAAAGCTGTTTTCTTAGATGGAGTTTCCAAAGCCTGCCTTTACTGAGAGTCAGCTGTGCACATATGTGGAGCTATAGTGTATTTTGATAACACAGCTGTCCTGATGTTGCTGCCCATCCCTGACCTGCAGCATTCTTAACTGTGAGACTTAATTGAATGAATAACTCTAGTGTCTAGGGGGGGGAAGCTGTCCCCAGGGTACACAGGCTCCCCTGGGCCAGATGTGATAGAACTCTGTCTTCTGAGCCTCATCCCCAGAGTGCAGGGGCCTGCCACACATCTCAGGTGTGGGAAACTGAGACTGGCTGTGAGCTGTCAGCCTGGACAAAGGGGGACCGCTGTTGTTCTCTGCCTCTGTGGGCCTGTCTGGGCAAGAAGGGGGGACCCCAGAGGACAGATCAGGAACATGAAGCAAAAGACAGAAATGAGTTGTGTAGCCTTTAGAACTGGAAGCAGAGTGTGGGGGGGAGGGGTGGATGCACTCCATTTAGACCAACAGAGGCCTGTCCTGTGCCATGGAACATCAGCAATAAAAGACTCCCAAGACCCTTTCTACCTAGAAGGTCCTCAGGTAACCTCTCTGAGCCTATGGATGACACATCTGTGTCTTAGAGTGCTCCTGTCCTGCCTCACCATCTTTCCCATCAGTTATAGAGAGGGTGGGGTGTGACCATCAGTCAGAGAATCACCCCAGGCTGTATGCAGTGAGCAGTTGAGAAACTATGTGCTTAGCCCTTCCTGACTCACTCCTGGCTCCACTCTTCACTCTAGGTGGAAGGGACAGAACATCTGGAGACACAGGACAAACAAGGAAGTATCCTGGAAGGAAGGCATGAGGAAGCTAAGCAAGGTGAGGACTGAGTGGCCACAGGAAGCTTTTCAGGTGCCTTGGCCTCAGAGGGGTGACAGGGGTTTTCTCTGGTATGTCTTGAACATTGTCACCCTGCTTTGCTTCCCTTTATTTACTTGAGCTTTCTCCCACCACCTCCCCAGTTTTCTGTCACTTTAAAAGCATTTACAGGAAGTCTATCCTCCTTAGGCTGCTGTAAGCAATACACACCTATAATCCCAGCAGTTAGGCTTTGGAGGCAACTGGGGAGGATCAGGAATTCAAGGCAAGCCTCTGCTATACACAAAGTGTAGGTCAGCTTGGGCTACTTTAAACCATGTCTCACATAGGGAGCGGTCAGGAGCCAGAAAACCCAGACAAATAAAATCATTCTTTTTATAACCACCTAACACACCTACAATGATTATGTCTAAAAATTACAGCTAAGATGAGGCTCAGAAGATGGTTCCATAGATGAAAATGCCTGTGGCATAAGTACAAGGACCTGATTCAGATCCCCAGAAATCATGTAAAAATTGACCACAATGTGCATCTATATCCCTGCTTTCATATGGTGAGATGCGAGGTGGAGACAGGAGAATCCCCAGAATCCAACTAACCTAATGTCTGCAGTGGCAAACAAGTTCAACATCTGAGGTTACCCTCTAACCTCTGCTTATACTATATCCACACCAATATAGACAACATTATGGCTAGGGTAGTCAGATGTGGCTCATGGCTTGCAATCTCATCGAACATAGAACAAAAGGTGAAGACTGTAGTAGTACAAATTTGAGCTGTAAGTAAAGAAGACTCTCAGTCAAACATCGGGGAAGGCTGAAGTTCAGGGAGAGGAAGCACCACAGTCAATCCTCACCTGTCTTGCAACTTCCTCAGCCTCGCTCCTGGTCCCTTCCACCTGTGGCTTTTGCCAGTCGCTTCTCTCAGTCACTTCTGTCTTTGCCTGGTTTCTAGAGCCCTTATATACCCTATTCCAGATTAGGATTAAAGGCGTGTAACCTTGAACTCACAGAAACAGAAGAAATTCTGTCTCTGGAGTTATGGGATCAAGGATGTTGATCACTCTTGGCTTTCCCTGTGCTGGGGTTAAAGGGATGTGTGATTGAATCAGCTGTTTATTAAAGAATCAAGGATTTCCTGAGGCTGTCTGCCTAGGATTTGACTGTGTGCTCTCTCTGATATCCCAGGATTTATTAAATATTTAACCTATATCCACATATCCCTTTTTGTGTCAAAAATAAGAAAGAAAGTTATGACTAACATAGGAAAAAGCATACACAACAGGAACAGTAATTACATACAATAATATACAAACAAAAAATACATAAGAAATGTCCAGTTTGTTAACAATAGACAAATTTGAAGATGGTATTCCTTTATTTATCCTAGGATTGTATCTAATCCACTTTGTATCTAACTTGTATTACGAACTAAAAACTATATTTCGATGTCTCTTAAACTTACACACTGTAACTTCTAAGTGAGTTTCTTTTCTAAAACTGTCACTGAAAATTATAACTATTAACTATCTCATCCTTAAATTCCTCAGAGACCCAAGAAGGAAATAACATTAAGTATATAGCAACTTCCAAAAATGTAAGAAATGAAACAGCTGGCAGCCTGGACAGTCACCCATAGTTTGTTGTTCCTTTCTGCTTATTTAGCATCTTTTTTGAGGTTGATTTGATCTCTCTATGACTGCTTGCCCCGTAGGATTATGTGGTATTCCTGTAATATGCTTTATGTTATAATAAGCAAAAAAGTATTTCATTTTACTAGAGACATATGTTAGAGCATTGATTGTCTTAATCTCTACAGATATTCCCATGATGGCTATAACTTCTAGAAAATGTGTGATTACAGAATCAGCCTTTTCTGACTAAAAGCAGTTAGTTGCCTATTGAAATCCTGAAAATGTATCTGTTAAATGATGTAAATATCTTAATTTTCCAAATTCTGTAAAATGAAATATATCCATCTGCTAGATTTTATTTCCATGTATATCTTTAGGATTACTATCTGCTATTAATAGAGTTTGGATATAAAAGGAACAAGTGGGACATCTTTTTATAATTTCTTTGGCTTGTTGCTAAGTGATAAAGAAATCTTTTTCCAAACCTTTACTATTAACATGATTTTTTTATGAAGTTCTGAAGCCTCTATCATATTTCCTATTAATAATTTATCAATTTCATCATTACCTTGTGCTAAAGGACCGGGCAGACCTGTATGGGATCAAGTGTGTGTTATATAGAAGGGATGATCCCTATTCCTGAGTATTTCTTGTAGCCAAACAAATAATGAAGTTAATCATGACTCATTGTTAATAAAACCAGCAGTTTCAATGTGTAAAACAACTCTTTCTGCATACTGAGAGTCAGTGACTATGTTGAGAGCTTGGGTAAAATCCATTAATAACATCACAATAGCATATAATTCTGACTTTTGAACAGAATTATAAGGGCTTTGAGCCACTTTACTTATATTTTCTGATTTGTAACCTGCCTTTCCTGACTTATTTGCATCGATATAAAATGTGGGGCTCAAGAAATTGGTTTATCTCATACAATACAGGAAAGAATCCAATTAGTTTTCTTTAAAAACTCAATTCTTTTGCTTTGAGGGTATTTGTTGTTATTATCTCCCAAAAAATTACTGCAGGCTCTTTGCCAAGGTTCACTTTCTACCCATAATTGGTCAATTTCTTCATTAGCTAAAGGTACAACAATTTCTGCTGGGTCCATTACAGTTAATTGGTGAAGTCCTAATTTTCCTTTAAAGATCAATTCAGAAATCTTTTCCACATATGTCTTTAATTTTTTGCTTAGTTTATGTGGTAGATATATCCATTCCAATACATTATTTTCCCTTTGCATTAAAATTCCCATAGGGGAATGCTTAGAGGGCAAGATAACTAGGATGCAATTAAGGTCTGAATCCACATAATCCACATGTGCATCATGTAATTTCTTTTCTACCATAGCCAATTCTCTCTCAGCTTCAGGTGACAATTCTCTTGGACTATTTAAGTCCTTGTCACCATTTAAGGTTTTAAACAAGTTATCCAGTTCATCATTTTTTATTCCAATAGTGGGTCGTAAATTGGCAATGTCTCCTAGTAATCTCAGAAAATCATTTAAGGTCTTAATCTCTCCTGATTTGTACCTTTTGGGGTCTAATTTTTCTGAAGGTCTATTTTATAACCTAAATAATTAATGGAGTCTCCCATTTGTATTTTTTCAGGGGCTATTTCTAATCCCCAAGCAGGCAAATTTTTTTTTCACTTTCTCAAACATTTTTCTAGAATATCAATGTTTGAATCTGCCAATAGGATATCATCCATATAATGGTATATTATGGATTTTGGGAATTTGTTGTGAATTTTTTCTATTGGCTTTTGTACAAAATGCTGACATAGTGTAGGGATATTCAGCATTCCTTGAGGGAGGACCCTCCACTGATATCTCTTTATAGGCTGAGAATTACTATGAGTGAGCACTGTAAAGGCAAATTTTTCTTTATCCTGTTCTTTTAAGGGTATTGTAAAAAAAAAAAGTCTTTTAAATCAATAATTATAATGGGCCATTATTTTGGTAAAAGAGAAGGCAGAGGAATTCCAGACTGTAGAGAACCCATTGACTGGATCACCTTGTTTATTGCCCTTTAATCTGTCACCATCCTCCACTTTCCAGATTTCTTTTTAATGACAAATACTGGAGAGTTCCAAGGGCTTGTTGATTTTTCTATATGCCGAGCATTTAGCTGCTCCTGCACCAGTTGCTCTAAGGCCTGCAATTTCTCTTTTTGGCCATTGATCAATCCATATAGGCTTATCTGTTAGCCATTTTAAAGGTAGTGCTGTGAGTATCTTTTAAAAATCAACGGCTATTGTGCCTTGTTTCTATACAGCTTGGATAGTTTGTGACTGTTTCTCATAATACCTTCTAATATTTCTTCCAGAAATATGTGTTAGTTTATGATTTGCTTCTGTGTTTGGAGGAATATAAATCTGTGTGTTCCATCGTTGTAATAAATCTCATCCCCATAAATTTATAGCAACGTTAGCCACATATAGTTTTAATATTCCTCTCTGTCCTTCTGGTCCTATACACTCAAGCCATTTTCCATTTTTTTTCACTTTGGATAAAGACCCAATCCCCCAAAATTGAACATTTACCTCCTGAAGGGGCCAACTTGGATGCCATGATTCTGGTGAAATTATTAGCACATCTACCCCTGTGTCCAATAAACCTTCAATAATAACATCATTTATCTGTACTTTTAATTTTGGCCTTTGTTCATTAATAGATGCTTGCCAGAATATTTTTTTTACAATTTTTCCTGAGCTTTTTTTCTTTTTCTATAGATTCTCTATCATTTAGTATAGTATGTTTTTTTTAAATAGGTTTTAATTTCTTTAATTGTTCTGGGGAGGTATATCCTCCACAATAGCAGGGTAAGATTGCACTGGATTGGATATGGGGGCTTTTGAAAATCCCCTTTGGGCATTATCTGAAGGCAGGTTATTTTGTCTGTCCCTTGTTGACTGACATTTATTAGTTCAGTGTCTACCTTTTCCACACCTCCTGCATACTCTAGGAGGGAGGGGTATTCTCTTGTGATTATTCCTTTAAAGGGTACTGTTTCTGGGAACACCTTGATTACAATTTCTTTGTATATGACCTTGCCTTCCACAATTATAGCATTTAACATTTTATCTTTTTCTTATACCTCTAGAAATGACCTCTCCTACCCAATTATCATCACCTTCATAAGAATCTGCATTAATTGTTTCATTAATCCAATCCTCTAAGGGTGCTGACCTTGCTTTTCACTGTCTTAATTTTTTTTTTTTGTTTTGTTTTTTTGCATTAGTATATTAGTGTTCTCAAATGCCAGGGATTTGATTATTATTCACTTTGCTTCTGAATCTGGTACTATCCTATTTACTGCTGCAGATAATCTCTGCAAAAAGTCTGTAAAAGTTTCCTTTGGATTTTGAACTATTTTTGTGAATGATTCTGTTTTCTTTCCTGCTTCTTCTATCCGATCCCAAGAATTTAGTGCTGCCATGTGGCATAAATCTAGAATGTGTCCATTGCATAGGGATTGCCTTTCAATATCAGAATATTCTCCTTCCCCAGGAAGTTGGTCTAGGGAGACTTCTATGCCTCTGGCTCTGCTTCTTTGTTCTGTTATTTTAGTCTCCTCCTTCCACCATGTTTTCCACTGTAAAAGTGGCCTTAGTTCCAAAACAGCAGTAACCATATCTAACCAGTCCTTAGGGGTGATCCAATTGCAAGAAGACCAGGAATTCAACATTTGTTTTACAAATGGTGAATGCATCCCATATGTCACAATCCCATCTTTAATTCTTTGTAATTCTAGCATATGTACCGGAGCCCAATTAACATCTTACATCTCTATTGTCTTTTGATTTTTTAATGGTTACTGGGTATATTAGTGTTGGCTATCTGATAAACTTAGACTGTTTTTCTGTAGCTTTAGATGATGTTACTGAAGTCTGTTCTTTATACTCCTCTGTGTTTGAATATCTTTGAGTTCCTTTTAATAGACTTTTTAAAGACTTTCTTTTTAGCATTCACATTAATTGACTTCTTTAATGATAAAACAGAAGTCAAACAAAAAATATAATAAGCAGGATGATGGTAATTCCATCTACTTTATTTATCATTCCCTTTACTGGTTCCGATATCAAATCATCTAGATAAAGATCACAAAAAGACCAAGCACCCCCTTCATTGCCTTAAACAAATTTCCCCCTTTGCAAAAAAATCTGTTGTACTCACCAATTTAGTTGTCAGAGTTGATTGAAATCATTGTGAAGTGGGGCAGCTACCAAGTGTGATAGCAGCCCAAGGAGGGGTTCAGAAAGAGAAAGAACCTGCAACCCACCAGGAGAAAGAGGCCACTGTCTGAAAAAACTGACCCAGACAAAAGTGAAACGGAAACACGTGTGACAGGGTCAGCCTAAAGCTGGAGGCTAACTCGACAGCCTAACCAGCCTATAATTACTCTTCCAGTTATGTGTTGTTCTAGCCGGTAAGTGGTATTTCGGGGGGGGGGGGATTTGTGCCCCACAGTTGAGCACCAAATGTAGTAGTACAAATTTGGATTGTAAGTAAAGAAGACTCTGAGTCAAATACCTAACTCAAAGACCTAACTCAAGCAAACATAGATTTATTTGGTATTTTTGTTACTGGTGGTAGAGATGATTATTGTTTGGGCTGCACAGGGTTTCACTAGTTAGCCCTAGCTTGCCTGGAACTTACTGTGTTTGCCAGGCTGACCTGGAACTCACTGAGAACCACCTCCTTCAGCCTCCCAAGTGCTGGGATTAAAGTCATGTACTACCAGGCTCGGTTTTACTTTTTTACTTATTTACTTATTTATTTATTTATTTTGTGACATGTCACAAAACCTAGGCTGGCTTTAAACTTCTGGTAATCCCTCTGTCTCAGCCTTCAAACTACTGGTTTACAAATGAGAACCACCAATCATATCTGGCTGTGGCCTTTCTCTTTCTGTGACCCTGACCCTTTGACTGTAGTTAACTCCCTTCCCATCATTCCTATTGCATTTTTCTGCCTAGTCACTGATTGGCCATTTCTGAGTGTCAATCAGACAGGCCTGAGGATTTTCCCATGAGGGTTTCTGGGAAGATGAAGAGGTAATTCTAACCAGACTCCTGGTGGGATGGGTTTGTCTCCAGCACTGCACTGCCCGTCTGGGAATACCTGTCAAGGCTCTTTCCCCTGGACCCTTCCTGTGGAGACAACCTGGCGGAGCTTCCTGGTCCCACTTCACAGCTGAAGTGATCGACTTTGAGCCACATGCTGTCATGTCTTACAGCCTCTTGGTTTTGAAGAGTGGGAGGCAGGACTGTGGGGATTCCTGCCACAAATGCCCTGTCCTTTTGGTGATTTCACAACACAGCTTCAGCTCCACGCCTTCCCTGAGGCCTACTGCAGTAGGACACTATCAGGCCTCCTGGAGCATCCCTCCTGCAGAGTGCTTGCCACTGAGCCCACTGCTCTGGCAGGGCTCACTCTTTCCCAGGATAGGGCATTTCTGTTCCCCGGGGATTTGTTAAGCTCTTTGAATGTCTCTGAATACAGTTCTGCTTTTTCCCCCAAGGCTGTGATGAAACACGGACCGGGAGCAGCTTGGAGAGGACAGGGTTTATTTGGCTTCTCCTTCCAGGTCACACTCCGTCACTAAGGGAAGTCATGGTGGGAACCTGGAAACAGGATCCATGGAAGAATACTGATTGCTAGCCTTCTTTCTGGCTTGAATTTGCCCATACTTAGCTAGTTTCTTACAATAGCCCAGACCTGCTGCCAGACCACAGTGAGCTGAGCCCTCCCATATCGATTAGCAGTCCAGGCAATGGTCCACAGACAGACCCACAGGCCAGTCTGACCTAAGCAATTCCTCAGCTGAGGATCCCTTTTTACTTTTTTTTGTTTCTTTTCCTGTTTTTCAAGACAGAATTTCTCTGTGTAGCCAAGCTGTCCTGGAACTCACTCTGTAAACTAGGTTGGGCTTGAACACAAAGATCCACCTGCCTCTGCCTCCCAAGTGCTGGGATTAAAAGCTTGCACCACCACTGTCTGGTAAGGTTACCTCTTCTTAAATGACTCTAGATTGTATCCAGTTGACAGTCCATCATTGAGCCAGCCTGGGAAAGATAAAGATGAATAAGTCCATTGCTTGGCTCCTGGGTACAGTGGCCTCTACAGTGATCATTAGACCTCAGGAGCTTGACAGGTTTTGTGGAAAGTGTTTGAGTTTATAGGAATCTTCTTTCTTCACAGCCCTGCAGACGTCATGTACAAGGGAGAAAGATACTTTTAATATCTCCATCCAAGAGGCCAAAGTCCCATTGCAGGTGAGAAGGGCCTGGCCGTTTGGGTGTGGGTAGTGGAGGAATGGCAAGGAAGACACACGGAGCCCCAAAGCAGCCAAAAATGATAGCAGTAGATTAAGGAGCCTGAGGTGCTTGCTCTCCATGCATCCTGACCCTTTGATGTGGTGACCAGATAGCTGATTAAAAGGACTTGGCATTCTAGCAGTGTTGGCCTTCTTTCCTATGGAGTTACCTGTTTTGTATTTTTATTGAGGGGTGATTAATTTATTATTATATTATTTTTATGTGTATATTTTTGCCTGTATGTATGCCTATGTCCTACTTGCATTGCCCTCAGAGGCCAGAAGAGGTTGTTAAATACTGGAAAGAGCTATAGACCATTATGAGCCATCATGTGAGTACTGGGAACTGAACTCAGAACCTCTAGAAAAGAAGGTAGCACTCTTAACTGTTGAGCCCTATTTCTGACCCATCAGCTTTCTTAATTGTTAACTTAACACAATCTAGTAGCCTGCCTGGGAAGACAGATTCAATGAGGAATTGTCTGTATTGGATTGACCTGGGAGGTAGTGTCTCAATTATGCTAACTAACTGATGTGGGCAACACCCAGCACCCAGGGTATTCAGAGTGTCCTGAACTATATAAGAGGGAAGAGATCAAGCTAGTACAATTGAACAAGCAAGTGAGTATGTATACATTCATCTCTGTTTGGTTTTTAACTGTGAATGTGCTGTGACTAGCTGTTTGAAGTTCCTGCCTTGACTTCCCCACAATGATGGGAAGTAACTGGGAGGGTTTTTTTAATATTTATTTATTTATTATGGATACAGTATCCAGAAGAGGGCACCAGATCTCATTATAGATGGTTGTGAGCCACCATGTGGTTTTGCTGGGAATTGAACTCAGGACCTCTGGAAGAACAGTCAGTGCTCTTAACCTCTGAGCCATCTCTCCAGCCCCAAACTGGGAGTTTTAAGCTGAATTGAACCCTCTTTGCCCCTACATGTTTTTGTGTTGGGATGTTTTATCATATAGCAACAGGAATAAAAGGAGAGTGTTTCCCAAGAACTGTCGGGAGGATCTTGAAGATGACATGGACTACAGAATAGGGCTGGTGTCGTGAGGCCTGGGACTGTGGTGTCATGAAAGCAGATGTTCAAAGAGACTCCCAGATGGATGAAGTCTAAGCCTGGAAGATGCTTAGGATCCTTCAGTGAAGGGAAGCCCTATGGAAGCCCTCCATACTTGCTCAAAAGTGTGGAGGAAGGGGAGAAAACAGGGTGTCTAAGGAAGTCCAGGATGCCAGGTTATAGGGCAGGACTAAACCTGGGAGCTTAGGAAGAGGTGCCTCTGCCACAAAGGGAATGGCTGAGGAAATCTCTGTCAGGGGAAAGGTACAGAGAACATACCCTGAGATGGAGGGTATGGTGTGATGTCCAGCCCTTGCATAGACAGAAGTAGAGGATGAAAAGCAGGCAGAGTCCAGCATGGCTGAGCTTTAAATGTAGGTGGACAGTGGTCTTAAATAACTAGGACATCAGCCCAAGAGTTTAGGGATCAATATTAGTTAACTTTTCTCACCACTGTGATCAAATACCTGACAAGAAGCAACTAGGAGAAGGAAGAGTCCGTGTTGGCTAATGGTTTGAGTCATTCCATCCTGGTAGAAAGGCATGGTGGTAGGAGCCGAGGTGGCTGGTCATGCTGCACCCATGGTCAGGAAGCAGAGAAATGGTGAGGACTGTAGTTCAACTACCGTGTCCTTTCCATCCTTTCCATTCAGTCCAGGATCCCAGCCTATGTCACAGCACCACCAGATCCCAGCCTATGTCACAGCACCACCAGATCCCAGCCTATGTCACAGCACCACCAGATCCCAGCCTATGTCACAGCACCACCAGATCCCAGCCTATGTCACAGCACCACCAGATCTCAGTCTATGTTGTAGCACCACCCAGATCCCAGCCTATGTCACAGCACCACCCAGATCCCAGCCTATGTCACAGCACCACCAGATCCCAGCCTATGTCACAGCACCACCAGATCTCAGTCTATGTTGTAGCACCACCCAGATCCCAGCCTATGTCACAGCACCACCAGATCCCAGCCTATGTCACAGCACCACCAGATCCCACCCTATGTCACAGCACCACCCAGATCCCAGCCTATGTCACAGCACCACCCAGATTCCAGCCTATATCACAGCACCACCCAGATTCCAGCCTATATCACAGCACCCAGATTCCAAGTGGCTCTTCTCACCTCAGTGAATCTGATCTAGAAACATAGCATGCCCAGAGGTGTGTCTCCTGGGTGATTCTCCATCTGGTCAAACTATCAGTCAGTATTGACCATCACAGCAGTCATTAAAAGCTTTGGAGTAGAAAGTGGAGCTGGGATGTTTGAAGCCCTAGTGGCAGTGGATTCAGCCTGCTCTCCTGAGTGGTGTACAGGGCAGACCAGAATCTACTGAAGAACCTCAGTCCTTCCCTTTTAATTGACATAAAGAGAATCACCTTGAAAAGCCAATATTTTTGCTTCTTGCTCCCTTCTCCAGAATTCCTGTGCAATGCTGGCCTCGTCAAAGGAGGCCATTCAACAGATAAACAAGGTGGAAGGGTCCATCCTTAGCCGACTCTATAAACACCACATCCAGGTGGGTGCAGAACACTGGCAGGCCTTTATCCTTAGTGCTGTGGGAAGGTTTGGGGCAGGCAACCATAGAGGACAAGCCTCAAACCTGACACATTCCCCTTAACAAGAGTCCAGCAGCAAGCGGGTCCTCAACTGACAGACAGATGGTGGAGCTCACAGTTGTAGGGGTCCAGAGGAAACGTGTGGCAACTACTAAACCTGATACAAAACAGCATGTCGGTCTACTGAACTACAGCCAGGTACCCAGCAGACACATGCCCCTAGGAGGAGATAAGACAGATGCAATCTTGCCTATGAAAGGGAGATCACACAAGAGCAGTGCTGGCAGGATTGGGAGCAAGGGAGACTCATGTCCCTTGCTATCTGCTGGTTGATGGGCTTCCTCTGTTCCTTCTCTAGGATTATGGGAGCCCTGGCCCATTCTGGGAGCAAGAGCTGGAGAGTTTGCACCATGTTATTGAGATGAAGAATGAGCGAATTCATGAGCTGGAGAAGCAGCTCCTCCACCTGGAGATGCTGGTTAGTGCTGGGCAGGCAGCAGGCTGCCACTTTGTGGGTATTTCCAGTTCCAGCTTATCCCATATCCCAGCCCTCACTCCCCCACCCCACCCCTGAAACCTGCCTCTGACAGCTCGGCTCTGCTCCTGCCAGGAGTCTGGTCTAGGTCAAGCAGTGGCTCCTTGCCACCTGACTCCTATTTTTTAATTCATCCCTCAGGTTGCTGTAACTAGGGCCCCGACAGCCCCTGCTCCTCAGAAGGGGCAGCAGCTGTCATAGTGCAGACAGGGACTGAGGAAGGAGGTGAGACCCTTAGGCCAGGCTGGCAGAGGAGGCCAGCCTCAAAAGGGGTGGGGCTGGGAAACTGAAGCCCTTTGAGGTCTCAGGACCCTGAGACAATGTCACCCTTATGTTCTGTCAATCTATGGGACTGGTCTGTTTGAGTTTTATTAGATTGATTTATTTTGTGTAGGTGTGGGTGGAGAGGCGCATGCATGGCACATGGGGAGGTCAGAAGACAACTTGCAGGAGAAAGTTCTCTCACCATGTGGCTGCTGGGAATGACAGAAACTCAGGTTATCCAGCATGGCAGAAAACACCCTGTTGACCCTGAGCCATTTTTTAAACTTTTTAAAAATATTTATTTCTATTTTATGTGAATTGGTGTTTTGCCTGCATGTATAACTGTGTAAGGGAGTCAGACCTTGGAATTACAGACAGTTGTTAGCTGCCATGTGGATGCTGGGAATCGAACTCAGGTCCTTAGGAAGAACAGTCAGTGCTCTTAACTGCTGAGCCATCTCTCCAGCCCCTTAAACTTTTTTTTAAAAAAGATTTATTTATTTATTTACTTATTATGTATACAGTATACAGAAGAGGGCACCAGATCTTAATATAGATGGTTGTGAGCCACCATGTGGTTGCTGGGAATTGAACTCAAGACCTCTGGAAGAACATTGTGTTCCTAACCTCTGAGCCATCTCTCCAGCCTCCAGTCTGGTTTTTTTTTTAGATTTATTTTATGTATGTGAGTGTTTTGCATGTATGTATGCATGTGCTTACAAGGGCCAGAAGAGGGTATTGGATTCCCTGGAAGAATTACAATTATGAGAAGCTAGGTTTCTCATAATTTGGGAATCAAAGCTAGAGTGGTGATATATTGTATGTTTAATAAAATTTGTCTGGAATATTGGAGTACAGAGCCATCTCTCTAGCCTTTTTTAGTTTGTTGTTGTTTGTTCTTTTTTAAAATTTATTTATTTTGTATACAGTGTTCTGTCTGTAGGCCAGAAGAGGGCACCAGATCTCATTGTAGATGATTGTGAGCCACCATGTAGTTGCTGGGAATTAAACTCAGGACCTCTGGAGGAGCAGACAGTGCTCTTAACCTCTGAGCCATCTCTGCCCTGTTTTGTTTTGTTTTGTTTTGACAGGGTTTTCTGTGTAACAGTTGGGCTGTCCTGAAACTTGCTTTGTAGACCAGACTGGCCTCAAACTCACAGAGGTCTTCCTGCCTCTGCCTTCCTTGGCATGAGCACCCAGTGCTGTTAACCACTGAGCCATCTATCTCTCCAGGCCCAACTGAGCTAATTACCAGCACTGTTTTTGTTTTTAACACTCTCCAATAGTAAAAGTCAAGTCAACAGTCCACCTTAACTCTGACCTTGTTTCCAGTTAGGGTCTTGCTCCATCAGGTGAAATGTAGAGAAAGAAGCAGTATCCAGCAGAGAGGTGACGTGGCCCACTGTGTCAAGGGAGTGAGACACTTTCCAAGCTCCTTCTTGGTTTCTTACAGAAAGAAAAAAATCTAATCTTAGCACTGAAAAACACCACCCTGCAACAGGAGGTTGAAGACCTACAGTTCCAAGCTGGGGGCAAGTTGATCATTTGAAGGTAGCCACCCTCCTTTTTCCCACTTCCAACCTTGCCAGAACCTTCAGCTGGGAGGGACCAGGAAGAGCCTGGGGACTGGACTGACAAGTGGACCCAGGACTTGTCTTAGGAACATGACTCCTCTTTCCTTGGGAGTCAGGAAGCCCCATTTCTCAACACGAAAAAGGAAACAGGAAACCTGAGCAGGCATGCATGGAATGAATCAGTCCTGAGGCTTTGTAAATGAGTGCTGATGTCCTATGTCATGAGCAGTCATATTTTCTGATGGAGTCCTCCTCTGGATCCTAAGAGCTAGGTCCTGTCCTGTTATCCCCTTTTGCTGATGGGGAAACTGAAACTTCATCTTACCTAAGGTGACTGGCTAGGTGTGAGGCTCATTCTGGAGCCACCCAGAGCTCTGCCTGTGAGGATTTGGTGTTTTGGACAACACTGGAAGCACCCCTCACATACAGGCAGGCAAGGGGCGGGAACACCTTAGAGAGAGAACTCCCTCCCCTTCAGGGATGATTTGTGGGGGAATGGGTTTGTTCAAGCTCCCTCAAACAACTCCTTCTCTGTCTGTACCACAGGCAGTTCCAGAAAGATCTACTTTAGGACCTTGAAAAGGAGGCACAGAATGACCACAGGTGCAGCAGATGGAGGAGCCACTGAACCATCTGATCTTGGGACCTGTGCCTCCTCCACCTTACTCTGTCCTCTGTGGCACCTACAAGGCCTCATTCTATAGACACAGGGCCTAGGCCCAAACTCACCACTTCCTCCAAAGTCTGTGGAAAAGAAGGCAAGACTCCACTCTTCTCCCAGTGCCCCGACTCGTGGGACTTCAACACAGGAGAATGAAGGGAAGGGAGATGCGAAGGAAGGCAGCAGGTCAAACGGGATTCTGATCGAGCTGCAGTTTTATTACGATTCTAAACATGCTTATATAGTAGAATATGGGGAGGGGGCAATCTTCAAACACCTGCAGGAAGCTGGCCAGGGGAGCAGGATATTGGCAGGGTAAAAGGGTGACTGGTCTTGCTTCAGGGGAGAGTTGCTAGGTAACCTAACCATAG